>JAGFPH010003611.1:103233-144919 GCA_018207615.1 Philaenus spumarius | reverse complement strand
CCATAAATGAGATTTCCATCCCCCATGAAACTCAATCATCTCATAGTACTAGTCTCAAACCTTCTAGGTTGCTAATTTGCTCCAACTCTATTGGATACATACCAACTAAACCAATCAAAGTCATCAATAATGTGATCATTTACTAGGCTATGACATGTATGTTAGAACTTTGCCTGAAATAATATTCTAAACTGTAATTTAAAAATTGCTAAATCAAAAAGCTTTCTATTCTATGGATGAATACATCAAATTTAATTTAACTAGTATGAACTTGTGATGTGATACAATGTTATATACCTAACTACAATCCAATTTGACTGTTGACATCTATTGTGTTTAACAGGTAAAATTTAAATAGAACTATGAAAAACTTCCCAAATTATAAAATAATTGACCAATTGAGTTGAAATTTTCCATTCCAAGAAAAATAAGAAAAATCCCAAAGTAAAATTCCCCAAAATTCAAAAAAAAAATGCAATATAATACAAAAACGGACTGCTTGATAAGCTGAATGTAACTATAAGCATCTTATACGTTTAAACAAATATTTAATGTTAAAACTGGTAAAACTACATGTCAATTTAAAATTTATGGAACCTGTACATGTACACTTTAGTTTTTAAGGCTCCACTATGTATTACCCCATTTAACCCATTCTTATGTGCTTGCTTTCCAGAAATTTATTCACTACTGTTCCTACACAAAAAATATAATTCTAAACAATAGAAAGAATATTGCAGTTGATGTTTTATTCATATACAAATGGTGTGACTATGCATTTAAAAACACAATCAAACAAAGAACAAAAGGAAACTAAGATTTTGGCAAAGATAGTTTTTAAATGAATATATCTTTCATTTTCTATTTTATTAATAGTTTGTTTTTAGTTCATACACTTTCTATTAGAAGTGTTTATATGTTTGTTCTATCAGTAACAAGCTATTCAAAAGTATTGTAAGTACAAGTGGTTTATTGAAATTGTTTCTATGATCTTTGATCGTTACAGAAGTAAATGAAAATTAAAACTTCTTCTGGAGGAGATATTTTTTTATTATATACTTTTATTTAACAGACCTTTTCGCATCCATGAGGTTTTCATGTGCCATGCGAGCTGAGAGTAAACTGTGGTCTCACTTTTAAAAAAATGTTAAAGCACCTAACTTACTTAGCCTCACTTCACAACATAAAAATAACCTTCTTCTAAATTGTTTCTTACCCGACATTTCACAAGTAAATGATTCATTACTTACAAACTAGACATGATTGAACATTGCTCTTAATTTCTCTAAGTTTGTTCATCACCGCCGCCTATAATGTGTAATATTAAAAAAATTCTGTTAATTTTTGTTGTAACTAAAAACGTTTTTCTTTGCAATAAATTATAGTTTTTGCTATTATCAGATTTGTTATTATTAATTAAACTTTGCAATCCAGTAAAAGGCACACAACAAATATTGCAATTTAACACTCAGATTACTCTGATATTGATGAAAACATCAACAGTAAGGATAGGGACAAAATTTAGCAATATTTTTTCTTCCTTTTTTCAAATTAATGTGTCAAAGCAACATGTTTTAGTGAGAAAACAGGAAACATATAACAAAATCGAACTTAAAATTATTTATTGAACATAAAACAATTTTTATGAAAGAAACATTTTTTCAATAATTGTAAAGCAAGAGAAAATATATGAATATCCAGGTACTCACAGAAGGTTTTGTACAGGAATTTCCTCTGTAAGACATTTATTTTATTATTTTTGTGAATAGAACGAGTTATTTGAGATCAATTCTGAGAGTTGGGATTAGACTGTCAAATTATGATAAAATAGGTTCTGAATTGAAACAAAATCCTCATAAAATTATTAATTTCTAATCATCAACATACAAGTAATGTTAGGTAACAAAGTATGTGTTCACATTATTCACATATAACATATAGATGAAAATAATCTCCTGAAAGGCGCCAAAGCAGTGCGTGCAGGTCAAGATGAAAAGAATTTGAAACAATGGAAACAACGTTTAATTTACAATAAGAACTAATTATACAAGTAAGTAAAATATTGTTTCCAAAATCAAAATTCTAATATATACAGAGTGTTCAAAAGTATTGTAGTTATGATTTAATTATTTATGGAACTGCTTTAGACAAAAATATATTAAACCTCCCATTTTAAAGAAGTCTAGGCATACATTTTAATAACATAAATGTATTTTTCAACAGGGTCATAACTGGAACTTTTTATGAACAAAAATGACAAAACATTTGACGGTAATATTTACTTAAACATCCAAATTGACTTTCCAAATTTTAAAAGTTTTTCGAGAGAGGTAAAAAATTTCCCCGGACCCATTTTTTGTCAAGGAGGAAGAAGTTATTAACCCATTTTTTGTCGAGGAGGAAGAAGTTTATATTCCCCATACTCCCTGGTCCAGCCGTCCTAGAAATTGTGGGGGTTTATGGTACAAATGTTTAACATAATTTTCAGAATGTTCCGAAGTAAAAAAAATCTTTTTTCTCAACATGTGAAGTGTAACACTATCAGTATTTTTACTTGTATAAGATAGATTAGAAGATATATGGTTTCCCCTTTTCATAATTTTTAGAATATATCTCTTCTGCATTACCTGCAATATAATATGAAAATTAGAATTTTGCTAGCATAGTTATATAAATATGGCAATTACTTTTCCAAAGGATTAACTAGATTTTCAGCCGTATGAAGTGAGATATAGAAACTTTCTTTCTTAGAGGGTTAATGTAACACGTGTCCTCCTCACCTGCTGATTGACATAATTTTTTAAAAGAATATACTTGTATGGCAATTTTTAAAATTAAATTAAAGTAACAGATTAAAAATGTATATTGTTCATATTTTCTGGTAAAAGTAAAAATATTTATCCTATATTATATAAAGTAAGTAAACAAATGTATCGTATAGCTCTTAAGTTACGGATAAAAACATACAATGTTGTGAAGTACGGTAGTTTAATATTCAATAGAGTACAATTACTTGGCTTTTCATAATTTATAATTTTTCAGTCTTGCCTTTTGATAACTATTCTTTGTAAGTTATGTCATAAACTAATATTAAAGTCCCTTGCTTGTAAATGAGTGTAGACCCTTGGCTTAGTTTGTTTTGCTAAAAATTCTGTATATTTTCTGCGTGTAAGTTATTTTGTTTCTGAATTATGGGATGTTTCTTCACCGCTGAAATAGGTTTATTCAGGTCACTTGGTAATTAGTTGTTCGAAGGGGTGTTCTGTGACCCCCACATTGACAGTAGTGTCCACCCAAAAAAGATCATTTCTTTGATGAGTTTTTCTATATCCAGTTTTAATTTTCTTGATTACTGATTTCTCAGTGCAATATTTTATACTTTAAGCTTAGTACTCAATGGAAGGCCATTTCTCATGCTGGGAAATCAACAGCGCCCCGGGATGCATGTGTCTTTTGACGGATGCGACCTGTATTACGTCCCATAATTTTGATACAAAAAACAAACAAAACCCCAAATGGTGCACCATTTGAAAGGTGCTCCAGCAAGAATTTGTATGACTTATATTAATTAGGCAACTGAAACAAACAAAAAGATAAGATTTAGTATTCAATAATTTACTGAGACACTTTATCAAAGATGGTATGAAACATAAAATATTATATAACCCTGAGTGAAACACAAACCAGCATACAAATTAATTTATTTAAACTGTGTATGCATTAGTGGATATATAATCTATATAGACATTATCTATATAATGATAAACTAATATTATTCTTTGAAACTATGTAGATTAGCAGATTAAAATTTAAACGAAGAATTTTTCCTCTTCAATGAATAACATTCAGTCATGAAATGAAAATATAAGTTTAAAAAAAATTTAAAGTAAACTTTTAAAAGAAAATATAGTAACTTATTCAATGTGGGGCCTTCCTCATTTACTTTTCTTACATTAACATTGGTTTATTGTTTTGTTTTTCTCATTTCACCTAAGAAATTCCGCTCATTGGCGCGGTATACCTTGAAAACTTAAATTACCTTGACAACATAATCAGAACTCCGTGCCAATGAGTGGAATTTTGGAGGTGAAATGAGAAAAAGAAAGCAGTAAACCAATGTTAATGTAATAAGAGAAAATGTCTAAAATGAGAAAATGAGGAAGGCACCACATTGAATAGACTAATATATTTTCTTTTAAAAGTTTAATTTGATTTTTTTAAACTTATATTTTCATTTCATGGGGGTGACCTGGTTCCTGCACCTGGATAACTGTTCTTTAATTAACAGCAAACTGAACGCCAGCAGAAGCTGCTCAAAATGAGTTTAGCCCCTTAAACACATTATTTAGCTAGCAATAATCAAAAAAGCTCTTCTCAGAGCTCCAGACAAGATTACAAGATGTCAAATCGCAAATATACTTATATAGTCCAGTCAAATTAGTTTTTCGCAAGAAAGTTTTGGGGTAGTTTTGGTTTCTTCCGTTTTATATGTTTTTTGGGGTGCTGAATCCGAATCTGAGGTTTGCCTACAAAATTTTGTGACGCATCATTGAAAAAAATGCAAAAACAAGTAAAAAATCATGAGTTTTGGCGGATTTTTGCTTTTAACTCAAAAACTATCAACTTTTCGTAAATAATCTTTTTATTAAAAAAGAATGTAAATGTAATTTAGTACAAATTTAATTTCATAAGTTATTTTCTCGGACGAACCGTTCGGGCTCAAGCGCTAATTGAAAATGGGCGTATTTCGCCTGAATCCCCAAAAACCCACATTTTCCACTCCAAAACTTTAATTTAACATATTAAACGTTGTCAATTAGTGAATTCCTTCCTGTTCTCTGCATATTCCTTATTTAGATCGTGTATGTGAAGGTACAAATCATTTTTTTCAAAAATTAAATATAAAAATGTTCAAGTTATATGAAGTCCGAAATTTACAAATTTAGTTACACAAAGTTGAAATTACAAAGAAAATCTTGAAAAATTATTACATATTAATATAATGTTTTATATATTACATATTATGATTATATGTATATTACATTAATATGTTAGGCATTGTCGTTTAGAGGGTCCTGGCTGAGGTTCTTTGAAGGCGTCGGATCCTAGCCCAGGTTCGGGTTGTTCTATCGTAGGGACTTGCTCATCTGGAAATGAAATAGGTGGTGTGAAAATAACAACTTTGATCCTATTTCAAGAAGAGATGAAAGTATGTTTTGTTGAAAATTCCAAAAACTGGGGTGCTGATCTCATGCAAATACAAAATGGTGATTTGAAAAACCCACAAGATTAAAACTTACAATTATTACAAGTAATTTCTGGTTCACAATAAAAAAAGGATTTATAATAACATTAGTTTTACAAGTAAAATTTACAATTTACAAATCAGCCGATTTGTCAAAACGACTGAGAAGCTGTGTTTTTCTGTTAGGCCTACAGTTTAACATGCGGTAGTTTACGATTATTACCAGTAAACATATAGGCCTACACCCATTTCTTTTTAACCCTCCGAATAGTAACAAAAAGAGGGGTGTTATAAGTTTAATATGTGTATCTGTCGGTGGCATCGTAGCTCCCAAATGGTTAAACCGATTTTGATTTATTTTTTTTTAATTGAAAATTGTCTTGATCAAGAGTGTTCTTAGTATAGCTATGATTTAAAAAAATCAGTTCAGCCGATCGGGGTATTAATTTTTTTAAATTTATCTGTTATTTACCATATTTATCCCAGTTGAATTGGGAAAACATTACAATAACATAAATTTAAAATAGTTTAATTTATTTGTAACCAGTCTAGTAAAATGCTTTTTTATTTTGTTAAATTTTTTTATTGATTTATTACAAATGTACTTAGGTTTAAGAATTCATTGTAATTAAGTAGATAAAGCAACTAATATTTCTACGTATTCTATACTGCGTTCTGAAGAACGCATTAATTCTTTATCAAAAAATCATTTATGGAAAGAATGAATAAACAATAAACTATACGTAAACCAATAAACTGCTTAGTTCACAATTTAAATTAATTATTATGAAATATATTGTAAGATTCGACATACCTTCCACATCGTGTAAGTGTCTTTTTTCTGCCTCTTTGTCGTCTATGTCAATGCTGTCTTCTGGGGGCTCGACGTTTTCACACAGCGCTTCGTACCTTGTGCAGATCGGGCAGCAATGGAGGCCTGCCTTCCTGTATCCACAATTGCGTTGGCCGCCTGTTTTACATTTACAAGAAATGTGTTCTAGTATTAAGTCCGGTGCAGGGTTTAAAGTGGTTGGCACTGGCACGAGACCATTTGTTGTTTTTTCCACCCCCACTAGTTCAAGTCTCTCGAGTCTCTTTGTTGCTGGTCGAGTGTGGTTTGACCTGATTACCATTGCTGCACTTGAAAGTAAACTCTCAATGAATGTTGTTGTGCTGCATCTTCAGTGGGAGGTAGTGAGGCAATGTTGGTTTTATTCTTGTACTATGAAAGTACATATTGCCTGTATCTCAAATCGTTCAGGCTAGTCTCATGTCTTCCTATAGAGAGCCATGAGAAACACGTTTCCAGCTTTGGCAATCTCGTCCTGGTGTGCATGAGGGTCTTTGAAAGCATCAATGACTGGTTGCAAGTTATCGTTCTTCTACAGGACTTTGAAAAATGTCAGTTTTCCCTGATTAAATAAAGCAGAAGTGGTGTCACAACCACTCATCGCGTGCAGGAATAATATATGGTCTGATTGGGTTTTGACAGCGGTAAGATGAGGATTGTAGAGTGTTTGAGACACTTTTCCTCTTCCCGGTTTCAAAAAGAAAACATTCTGCATATCAGGGCTACGCAGGTCAATCAAAATCACCAAAAGGTCACCAATATCTTGCCCCACCACAGTCATTTATTCATTTGACGGGGCAAACGGCCACGATGGCCATGGTTGTTAAGGCGTCAATGCTTTATCAATCGTCATGGCAACCATCAATGGAAAAGTCCCGGGTTCAATTCCCATTGACCCCGAATAATTTTCTAAATGGTTTCTTAACAGACATCGTTGGCTGTTTTTCGGATTCCACGTAAAACTGTAGGTCCCGTCATCATTAGCTTTAAGTGCAAAACAGCAGGACGTTAAACCCAAAAAAAAAAATTGACGGGGCAAACAAAAGAGCAGTTGTGATAATTAATTAGGATAATAAATAAATCAAAAGACGATAAAGACGGAATTATATTTGCAAGAAAAAATGTAATATAATGTGGTTTTGAAAAGATTTTTATTTCCACATTTTTATTAACTTGCTTTCTTGTCTGTTCAGTACAACTTTTGCAATCGATTTTAAATTAACTTCCCGATGAGCCAGAAACTTGAAACTTTAAACATAACTCTGGATGTCAATGCAATTTTAACTCGCATTCTTGTCTGTCTGTCTGTTTGTTTGTCTATTCGATTTTAAACTAAGTTCTCAATGAGCTAGAGATTTCATACTTTAAATATAACTCCCAACTGAAGACTAAAAAGCATAAAATATTATTGAATTAAAAATAATTTAATAACTTATTCAAAGTTTTTAAAACTGACTAAAAAGTATACAATAATTTCTTCTAGCCATGCAGATTTATACAGATTTAGTCTGTTTTAAAAACGTGGTATATTAAATTTGTTTTTTAGTTTATATTATATTGTTTTATTACTTTAGATGACATAATAATTGAAACCAGTCACATTGTATTCAGCTTAAAAGTAGGAGGAATTCACTAAATGACAGCCTTTAATAATAAATTAGAGCAGCTTTGGAGTGGAAAAGTGGGGTTTTGCGGAGACAGCCGAAATAAGCCAATTTTCAACTGGCGCTTGAGCCCAAAAGGTTGGTCGGAGAAAATAACTTATGGAATGAAATTTGTAGTACATTTTATGTACATTTTTTTTAATAGGAAGGTTATTTACGAAAAGTTGATAGTTTTCTAGTTAAAAGCAAAAAACCGCCAAAACTCATGATTTTTGACATGTTTTTGCATTTTTTTCAATGATGTGTCACGAAATTTTGTAGGCAAACCTCAGATTCGGTTTCAGCACCCCAAAAAACATGTAGAAAGGAAGAAATCAAAACTACCCCAAACCTTTCCCGCCAGGGGCTCTCTTAAGCACAAATTGACTGTATTAATAGGCTAAAAGTTATTTTATGCATTAATACTGACAACCTCAGCTTGTGAGCTGATTTTAATAATAGACAATGCTTTGATAATCAGAAGGAGAGGTGTGGGCATCTACAGAAGTTTAATTATGTATTCTTACGCAGTTTGTGCGATGGCAACGATTCCAGTGGATGGGTGGCCGATTAAAAATTAAAACTAAAATGGAACCCGTTTCCCTGTTAGTTATCCTGCCCTGCCCTAGCAGACAAGCAGCTATAACAGGAAAGCCATACAAGTCTGAGAATGTAATAATATATGTAATATTGTAATACAACATAAATTAAGTAAAACGTAATTAACTAAATTGTTTAATGTGTCTCTATTAAGAAAATCTTACATTATAATATAAGTGTAGTAATTAATTAACAATAATAAACGGTACCAGGAACTGGCACATACTTTCTCACAAACATATTTAAAACAGATTCAATGTGACTTGTAGGGTGGGGTAGGAGAGGTGATTTTTTATTAAAGTTGGAGATTAACTAATAAATATTATTATTATTATCTAGAGAGAAAACTATTCGATCGATTTCGAACAAATTTGCACAAACACGTCAATTAGGACTTTATAGATGCACATAAAAAGGTTTTGAAAAACAACCCCCTTTATGGCCAAAAAACCCCCAAAAATCAGTTATTATTATTATTATTATTAGCTAAAGGAGAATTTTTAGTAAGATGCGGTTTTTTGCATATGGTAGGGCACATTAAAGGCTACAAATAAACCAAATTTTATCAAAATCGTTAGAGCCGTCTTTTTCTTAAAAAAACAATAACTTATTTTTTGGGGTTTTTTTGGCCAAAAAGGGGGTTGTTTTTCAAAAATTTTCAAAACTATGTTTCGTGCATCCTATACAGGCCTACTGGACATGTCTGGTGCAAATTTGGTTGAAATCGATCGAATAGTCTTCTCTCTAGCTTTGTATACATAGACATACATACAGACATTTTGTAAAAACCACTGTTTTGGACTCAGGGGGTCCCAAAACGGATATTTCCACAAAAATCTCAACATCGATTTTTTTTGCAATCACTATACTTTCTCTATACTATAGTATAGTGAGAAAGTAAAAAATCACAACTACCGTATCTAACCAATTAGATGAAATTACAAACGCTATGCTTTATTCCACGCTCCAATGGTATTTTGTTGAAAGCTGCTTTGCTTAGTACAATCATAGATCTTGAATAATAAATAAATTATGTTATCCAAATACAATGATACAATATACTCCAGTTTTGCGGTCATCGAAGTACTAAGTAGCAATCCCTGGAGAAAGAAATGTCAGAATTAACAGTTCAATTGGCGCAGCCTTTTTTTAATGTGTAATTTTTGTTAAACACTACTAACCGTAAAATATAGTTTTGAAGTCGTACATTATGAATTCCAGTATCCAAATAACTGAAAACGTGCACCCTATATAGTATAAATCTACATTAGAAATGCTACGTTGAGAAACAATAAATTTCATTCTCTTTAAATCTTTAATGTTGGCTGCCCTGCTAAAGTAATCGACAGCAGTAGGGTTTAGTTTGAGTCCGAATTGAAGTCTGAAGCAGAAGACAATGGCGGTAAGTCTGTTACAGAAATAAT
Organism: Philaenus spumarius; assembly: GCA_018207615.1. Taxonomy (NCBI): domain Eukaryota; kingdom Metazoa; phylum Arthropoda; class Insecta; order Hemiptera; family Aphrophoridae; genus Philaenus; species Philaenus spumarius. The sequence continues at coordinate 135,157 of JAGFPH010003611.1, read as the reverse complement.
TTAGTGAAACGTATTATAATTAATGAACTGCATGATAAATAGTTCGTTAGAGTTGAGTTCTAGGATCGAATTAATTTACTAAGTGACTTCGTACTTCAAATAGTTTAATTATAACGTATAAGCATACATAATGAAATAATGTCTTGAATTAAATGTTGATGTCCACCCCCCAGGAAGTGTTGTTTATTTCTATCACAATAGTGAATTAAATGGTATTAAGGAAACTTATGGTAAATAATTTCAATAAACCCAACTTTTAATTTACGTCTTATTTTAAAAAAAATTCATTTAAAGTATTTATGTAGATTACTACTTGTCTTAGTAATACATTTTTGGCCATGTTAATATAAATATGCTAATTTTAAATTGGGGACTATTTATACATAACTTAACATTAAGTTTGCAAGTTGTATCTGCAATCTCATCGGAATAGCCTATTCCTATTAATAAAATTATTCATAATGTAGTTAGACAATTAAGGTCAAATTTCTATTGTTTATTAGTGTTGGTTATACCCTATTTTTCTATAAAAATATAAGTTAAGTAACTAAATTCAAGAAATTAATATTAATAACATATATTTAAATTATTTAATATAGGTATCTTCAGAATTTATATATTGTAGGTTATCTTGTGAGATAAACTGCATTTCATGTATGGTTATCAGAATAATTAACAGTATTAATTAATTGTACAGTAGGCATTCATTGAATATTAACCTTTGATTCCAAAACTATTCAAACACCAATCAATCTTGAGAAATAACATTAAAAGAAAATGCTTTTATGATTCACATCTCAGAAACATGATTGAGATAGGCTGAGGGGAAAATTGGAGCCATGAGACTAACCTTCTAAATATTATCTACATCTACTTTTAAAACTTTTCACACCATTTTTCAACCAACTTTCAGGTGCAAGGGGTGACCAATTTTTGTTAAGTATTAAAAATTACTGACATTCTACTTTAGAAGATTTTAATTTCTCCTTCATTTTCTCAGGTACCGTTAGTAATCGGTATTTTTTTATTTTACCACTTGTTTGTTTAATTCAACAATTTTCTGCTTCAATTTCGTCTTCAATAAAACAAGGTGCTTGCTATGTTTTTGTGAAAATACACTATTGATTTTACATGGAGTGAATCACTGATAATTTGGTTTAAATGAGTAGAAACCGACTATAAATTCAATGCAGTATTATAACATTTAATAAAAAAAGCTGTGTATACAAATTCAAGCATTAAATTGGAAATGTTAAAGAAGTACAAAAATAAATGTCTAATCAATATTTGCTTGGAACTTGGTAACTCTGTATTTCTCTCCTTGATATTTTATTTGTGTTGTGTTTGATTGGGGAAACCACTTACAATTAATTACATAGCCCTAATTTACTATCATTTAACTACAAAATATTAACTTGTCAATAGGTAAAAAATATGTAAAATTAGTGAATCACATCTTAAAGAGAAGTTTTAAATAGATTAATTCATGTTTTTATCCTTTTATCTGCCCAAGATAGAGTGCAGGCCAGTAGAAGCATTGGCTAGCAATAGCAAAATAAAAAGCCTTTAATACCAGGTGACCATTTAAACTTTGCTGTAAAATCAGTAATTTCTGACATTCCAATTGTGGCACACTTAAAAGATCACTTTGTGTGTAAGTTAGATATAGGCCTAACTACAGCATGGGCAACATTGTTTGAAGAAGAAATTCTGTACTAGGCAAATATTATACAAGTGGTTTTTTTAAATGTGCCACCATTGGTAGCCTATCTTGTAAACTATAAAAATCTGATAGCCAACTTAAATAGGAGACTATAATTTGTTTTTTAGACATTGAAAAGTACGTAGCCCACCTACCTAATTAAAATGTTTGTAAACTTTCAAATTTCTAATGGAACAACTACTATATTTTATGGGAATTTTTGATTGTATAAGTCATTTTGTTCTTTGTATTTTTTGTATATTACCAACCGTTTAAAAATTAGTGGTATATAAAGTTTTAAAACATCCTGAACTGAAGTTTTTTTTTTATGCAAACGTTTTGATCCATTGGAAACGCTCCTAACACGAATAAATCTGCAAAAACTTTTTTGTTCATGTTGTAAAACCATAATACAGAGGAACTATGAGACAAAACTAAATTTGTCATACAGTGGAACCTTGTGATATAACGAATCTCGATACAACAAATTCCTTGATATAATGAACTTTTTTAAATCCCCTTCAACTTTTCATAACACTCAGTGCAAATTATTCCTCTACACAGCGTAGAAAATAGGCCTACTATTTTGTAGATATCATAAGTTTATTGCATCATATGTTTATAATCTAGACAATAGTCATATGTAAATAACTATTCAGCAATAGTTTTAGTGCATTGTTATGTTCAAGTTCTGTTCGATAAAGCCGAGATTAAAAACTGTGTTTTATAACAATAACTAGTTATAGTTAATTAACCAATTAACACAATAGTTTTGGCGACAAGGACATCAATTTAGAAATTAATAGGAGAAACAGGAAGAATATTATAATTATCACATGGTAAATATGTACCGTAATTAACCAAACTAAGCCTGAAGATTTAAGCTAGTTAGGCTAAGATTATCAACATTTTCAAGCCTTCAGGTCAAACCATATTAACAGTTACAAATTTTAAATACCAATTCAATTCCTGTAGATTCAAATAACTTGCATAATTTCAAGATGGATCCTAAACAATTTAAACAGTTTATCGAAACTATGGCTGTACAGCAACAAATGCTCGTAAATACAATTTCAACGATAGTAAATGGCAAAGAAAATGTAGGCCTAAATGAAACTATGTCAACTTATAACCTAATACCATTTGAAAACTTTGATTCTAAAAAGGAAAAAATTCTAAACTATGCGTAGAACATTTTGAAAATTATTGTTAAATGAAAAATGTAACTGACAAAGAAAAACAAGCTCAACTTTTGTGTGTTTCAATTGGATCTGTCCATTACAATAGCCTAGCTTCATTTTTAGGCCCAGAAAAACCAGTAAATAAATTCAGCTATGAAGGTCTAATAAAACCTTTCAAACAAATGCTTACACCTATGAAAAGTATTGCAGTTTCCCAACATTATTTTCTAAATCTTTACCAAACAGAAAATCAATCAGTATCTGAATTTGTAGCTGATCTTCAACGTGATTTAACACATTTGTAACTAAATGTGAATGTGACAAAACTTTATCAATTGCCGATGTTTTTCTTAGAGCTCAATTCATTCGATGTCTGAGAGATAACTGGTTAAGAGAAAATATTTTACAATCAAAATAATTGTCATCTTTTGACGGTATTCTAACCAAAGCCATAGCCTAAAAAATAGAGAGCAAACAGCTCACTCAAAGTCAAAATAACAATCAGTCAAGTTTCCATAATTCAATGTTTTACACAACGATACCAGTAATACTAACAAAGTCTACAACTCTTCCAGACACTATTCTAGAAGTCGATCAAAGACAAATCAGAGAAAGAATACCTTCAAACAAAATTATAGCCACAAGTCAAGTTCTCAAAGTACCCGACCTGACTTCCAAGCTCTCGTTATAGATAATGTTTGTATCAGATGTGGAATAGGTAACCACAAAGTAGGAGATTGTCGAACTGATTGCAAAAATTTGTTTTGTAATATGTGTAAGAAAAATGGACATGTAGCTAAGGTGTGTATCAAGTCTTTGATATTTTCTTCAAAAATTAAGCAAAATAGCCATTTTTTCGATGATGATTCTAAATCTAATCAATCTGACTTAGGCAAAAGCTTTGGCTTAAAGAAAGTTGACCCATGTACTATTCAAAACTGTAAAGTCGTTGAATTATTTGAAGTTACATCCGACATAGGTAAGTATTTAGTTCATGTTACACTAAATGGAAAGATACAGAAATTTGAAATAGACTCTGGCCCAAAATATTCATTGCTTTCAGAAGATGATTTTCAACGTCTCAATCTAAATGTTCCTCTACAGGAAACAAGTTTTATTTTTAAATCTTATTCAGGACATTTAATAACACCCAAAGGGAAAGTAATAACTTAGTCAATGTCAAATATAATGGTAAAAAAATACAAGGAGAGTTACATATAGTTCCTCCAGGTTTCGACGCTCTTCTAGGTAGAAAATGTATAAGAGAATTAAACATTGAATTGAAACAAGTCTATGATCAAATGAAAACTTCCAGTTCAATTTCAATTGTCCAATCTAGCAAATCTCCAGATGGCATTCACAAAACATTTTCACATGACTTTGAGGAAAAAATAGGTAGTGTGCCAGGTATTCAAATGTCTCTTCAACTTTGAAAAGGAACTAAGCCTGTCTTTACTCATGAGCGAAATGTTCCTCATGCGCTACGAGAACTTGACGATAAAGAACTAGAGGATTTACAATCAAGTGGTATCATAATTCCTGTCAATTGCAATGACTGGGGATCACCTTTAGTTGTAATTCCAAAACCTAATGGAAGTGTTTGATTTTGTGTCGATTACACTTGTGCGGAGTGAATGAAAGACTAGTTCAAGCTAACCATCCAATCAGAAGAATTGATGATGTTCTAAGTAGTTTAACGTAACTCACGCTACTTTTGGAAACTCGATTTATTTAAAGCATATCTTCATTTACAAGGCGATGAAGAATGAAGAAAGTAGTAAAATCCAGACAATATCAACTCATAGAGGTACGCACCGAATTAATAGGTTAAGTTTTGGTATTAAAAAAGCTCCATCTGAATTTAACAGAATCCCTTCACAGATTTTAAACGGAGTTTCTAAGACAAAAGCATACTTTGATGACAACATTGTACTTCAAACCTTAAACTTTGCCTTCAAAGGCTAGCAGATTATGATCTACATGTTAACAAACAAAAATGTTCTTTCTTCTCTGAATCAATTGAATACCTTGGACATATAATTGAATACAACAAAATAAGGAAATCTTCAACCAAGACTGATGCAATCCGAAACATGCCTCAACCAACTAACCCTGACGAAGTAAGAAGATTCTTAGGACTTGTAACATATTATTCAAGATTTATACCTAACTTTTCAAACATGGCTTACCCCCTTCGATGCCTTCAAAATGGACTTCAAAATGTGAATCTGCTTTTCTGAATTTGAAAATGGAACTTTGTAGCGATCTTGTTTTTGTTCCTTTTAATCCAAGTCTACCTCTGAATATAACAACCGATGCCAGTCCCACTGGTGTTGCTGTCATACTAAGCCACTGTGTGGGAGGTAAAGAAAGACCAATTGCATAAGCCTCAAGATCACTTACTCAAGCGGAAATGAACTACAGTCTGTTGGACCGTGAAGCTTTAGCCATCATATTTGGGGTAAATTACTTCTATTACTATCTATTTGGTAAACATTTCAGCCTCACCACAGACAATCAACCACTATCAAGAATTCTCCATCAGAACAAAGTGCTTCCACAAATGACATCTGCTTGTCTTTTGAGATACGCAACATTTCTATCTGGTTTAAATTATTCTGTCAAGTTCAAGAAAGGAGATGAAAACAAAAATGTTGACTGCTTATCAAGAACTTCAATAAAACAGCTTTAAACTTCAACTGACCAACTGATCGGAGATGAAGGGAACCAAATGTATTTCGACAAAATATTTCACATTTCAAATGAAGAAAAATAACCTTTTCAACTATCAAGACTGAGACGCAAAAAGATCAAGAAATGAGAAAAATTGTCAAACAAATTCAAAGTAGTCCTAAAGAAGAAGACTCTGAATTCACCCTCATAAATGGAACAATTTTTAGAGGGGAGAGAATATTCATTCCAAGCAGTCTAAGATCAAAAATACTTGAAGAATTACATGAAACACATTTAGGAATGACAAAAATGAAGCAATTGTCACGACGGTATGTGTACTGGCCTGGCATGGACACCGATATTGAACGAATTGTACGAAGCTGTGAATAATGTGCTTTAACAAAGTCCAACCCTCCAAAACAAGTTCACTTTTGGGAGACCCTGAAAGTAATTGGGACAGAGTGCATATTGATTATGCAGGTTCAGTTGACAATACCTACTTCTTAATCTGCATGGTTGCAAAATCAAAGTGGGTGAAAGTAAGAATATCAAGAGCAACCCCTGATTCCTTCAAGATTAACAATCTACTAGAAGACATTTTTGCTTTTCATGGTTATCCAAGACAAATGGTATCAGACAATGCTGCTATTTTCAAAAGTGATAAATTTCAAGCGTATTACAAAAACAGTGGAATTTTTTTCAAAATTCATTGTTCCGGGTCATCCGGCAACAAACGGTTTGGCAGAGAGAATGTTCAAACACAAGCTTCTAGCTACTTCTAATGAACAAATTCCAATTAAAAAAGATATTGTTTCGATATCGAGCTGACCCCTCTTGCGTGTGAAAAATCACCTCCAGAACTTTATTTAAATAGAAAATTCAGAATTCGCTTGAATGCTATCTTCTCAAACAACCCGAAACCTTCAAGTAGTCACATCAAGTCTACAAGAAGCTTGAATGTAAAGGAGAGAGTACAAGTTCGATTCTTCAAAAATAACAAAAACATTTGGAAGATTGGTGAGAAGTATACATGAAAACTGGCAACCTACACTATTTGTACTTTTGGATAGTGGAAGAATAATAAAAAGACATATTAACCAACTCTACTCAACACTAGACAACAAGAAAAATAAGAAGTCTGTTATTTTTAGCCCTACACAGTGTTTTGATGTTCCACAACTTCCTCAAACTATAAATGAAGACGTTTCATTACTACCACATCCAGTTGTACCACCTCAAGAGCTCAATCCTGACCAAAACCCAAGACGTTCGGAGAGAATGAGGAAACAAACAGAACAGTTTAAAGACTATGTTATGTAAAGTTCTTATTTTCTTCGATGTATCCTAATTTTGTTTCCAATGTACTTTTGAATTTAAGTGGGGAAGAATATTGTAGATATCATATGTTTATACTCTAGACAATAGTCATATGAAAATAACTATTCAGCAATAGTTTTAGTACATTGTTATGTTCAAGTTCAGTTCCATATAGCCGAGATTAATAAAAAATGTGTTATAACAATAACTAGTTATAGTTAATTAACCAATTCAAGACACAATACCTACTATGAAAACCTCAATATAATGAATTTTTGGACCTCGGGGAAATACAATTAAAAACCTCTACATAGCGAAATTCAGGAACACTGACCCTCTACAGAACATAGTCTACCTCTATATAACGAATTCCCACTTTCCAAACCTTGACATAACAAATTTTCATAGAAACTAATTAATGCCACAATTTAATAATACGCAAAGACGACGTGTCCAGACATGAGCCTATAATGGCGGCCCCTCCCTCTATTGTTTTGGCGGAATTTTTGCAGTATTACTGGATCAGTGACTTTCTACTGGAGAGGGTGTGTGCGCGCTACCTGTGTTGTTGTTTACTCATGTTAGTGTTGTTCTGTGCTGTAGTGATGACTGACAAAAAGAAGAGGTATGCAGGGACACCCGAAGTAAAACGCAAGATTATAAAATGTGTGGAAGAAAATCCAACAAAGAAGAGATTGGAATTCGTATCAGAATTTAACATTCCTCCCAGCACGTTATCTACAAATTTGAAAAATGCTTTATTTCAAACCCAAATATGCACAGTAGGCATACTACAACATTACAGTACTGTACAGAATAATGAACGTTATATCGAGGTTAGTGTTAGTAAATTTTGTTATATAGGTAGAGGTTAACATCTGAGATTTTCTGAACCTCTATATAACGAAATATTAGCTGGCCTAACCTCGATATTACGAACCTCAATTTAGCAAATTCCTTGATATAAGAAATTTTGACAAATCCCCCATACATTTGTTATGTCAAGGTTCTGCTGTACATGAAAAATGAAGTAGGTAACCACATGTTCATTATCAACTGATTCAGTTGTTGATTCTCATTGTGTAATTACCAACAGGATATTCATTATCAGCTGATTATTATTAACTTCTCATGAAAATAGGTGACTATAAACACAAAGCTCTTTAATAAATATGATACTAAAAAAATTGAACTGTTGTAGGCCTACTTTAAAATGATATGTAATAATCAGAGAGGTTTAGTTAAACAACAATTTGAAACAATGAAAATCAACAACTGAATTAGCTGATAATAAACATGCTGTTATTTACTTCATTTTTCATATGACAAATTGGTAATAGTATACAAAGACTGGGTCCACTTCAATTTTATGATATTTTAGTTAGACAACATATTTAAGAAGAACTAACTAAAAAATAAAAAAAACTATGTGCCGGAAACATTATTTATAGACAATAATTAATATAAAACATATATGTTTACACTTTTGAAAACATAATGTGACTGAAGACTGACAAATAACTAAATTTAAATTTTGGGAACCTTATAGAGATAAGCTTACCGAGCGATTAAGAAAGTTCGAAGTCCAGCTTTGAGTGTTGTTCAATCAGTCTTATAGGTTAATAATGACAATGGCGTCTTGTTCTACAGTCAATCCCCTTTTTTTTGTGAAGTTTGATAAGTTTGTAGTATTGCGACAATTAGTTTCTGTGTTTTTTTCATTAGTTCTTTTTCAATATATAGGCCTACGCGAGAATTAAAAAAAAAAATATCCTGAAGTTCTAACTTATAATTTTTAGTCACAGTATGTTTCCAATTAAGAACATATATTAACATATAACATATATAACATGTAACATATACGAGGGCTATCCAGAAAGTAGATTACGTTTTGGAATTAAAAATAAACAAAGTATTGGAAATTGTTTTTATTATATACAGATGAAAGCCACACTTAAATACTACTTTTCTACATAGTCACCATTCAAATTAAGGCACTTATCGTAGCGATGGACGAGCTTGGAAATTCCTTCGTCGTAGAATTCGGTCGCCTGCGCCTTCAACCACTTGTTACCTCTTCTTGCAGCTGTGCGTCGTCATCAAAACGCTGCATAGCCAGCCACTTCTTCATTGCTGGGAATAAGTGGAAGTCGCTCGGTGCCAGGTCTGGACTGTACAGCGGATGAGGAAACAACTCCCACTTAAAGGATCCAAGAACTTGGCGAGTGGCATTTGCCGTGTGGGGCCGGGCGTTGTCGTGAATCAGCAAGATCTTTGAGCTCAACTTACCCCTGCGCTTGTTTTGTATTGCTCTTCTGAGGTTTTGCAGAGTTTGGCAATACCTTTGAGAGTTTATTGTAGTGCCTCTTTCCAGGAAGTCCACAAAAATTACACCTTTCCTGTCCTAAAAAACAGTTGCCATCTATTTCCTTGCCGATGTCGTTTGGATGCATTTCTTGGGTTTTTCTTGGGAATTTGTGTGGCCCCACTGCATTGACTGCAATTTCGTCTCGCAGTTCACATGTTTAACCCATGTTTCGTCACCAGTAACGATGCGATCGAGTAATGAGTCGCCATCTTTATCGTAAGCGTCCAAAAACGTTAGCGCTGCAGTCATTCCCTGATTTTTGTGGATCTCAGTCAAGATTTTTGGTATCCATCTTGCACAAAACTTGTGGTAACCAAGCTTTTTGGTGATGATTTCGTGCAACAAACTTCGCGAAATTTGTGGAAAACTCATAGAGAGTTCCGTTATTGTGAATCTTCGGTTTTCACGGACTTCAGCATCGACTTTTTCGACAAGTTCGGCAGTCACTATGCTGGGTCTTCCACTTCGCTCTTCGTCGTGAACATTAGTTCGGCCATTTTTAAACTTTATGACCCACTGACGCACTCCACCTTCATACACTTCACAAAGCTGCCGATAGATTTCTATCGGTTTATAGTTTTTTGCAGTCAGAAACCTTATTACTGCACGCACCTCACAGTTCGCGGCATTTTCAATTAAGGCAGACATTTCAAACTGTCACAGTAACTCGACGGAGTACAGCACGAACCTCTCACTAGCACGGCTAGATGCCGACTGAGCGGTAGAGGTGGCCGAAAACAACAGTAACAGTTTATTCTAAACTGTTTAGTAAGCTAAACTGTTGTCAAACTAAACTGTTGTCAAATTGTACCTGTTTAGTTGTTGCAGCGAACAAAGTGTTTACCGTTTACCGTTATTGGTAGTTTGCTAGATGGTCTTGGCTGAGTGCGCTCTGTATTAAACTGTTTTTGTTAAATCGTTTTCGTCTGTTTAAGCGTTTAGTTGTTTAGTTAGTGAAGCTAATGTGTTTAAACGGTTTATGTGAAAACTGTTAAGCGGACCTTACACGATCAGTAATACTGTCATTATTTTATAATAATGACATTAATACTGACCGTGTAAGGGGGACAAAACTGGAATGATGCCTAGTAATGACGAGAATCCGGATTTTCTGATTTTAAGTCGTCATTACTGGCTTGTTGTGGGGGTAATGTCATTAATAATGATCGTGTAGGGTACGCCATCATTATTAATGACATTACTCAGTTCATTGTTAAATATAGTCCCGTCAACATACGTACACAAAACGTAGGAATACTGAAGAAAAGTAATGTCATTAGAAATGATCGTGTAAGGTTAAAAAATAATGAAGGAGTAATGATGTAATACTTTTGATGGTAATGACATTACAGGTAATGACAGTATTACTGATCGTGTAAGGTCCCCTTTACGATTTGTACGTTGTGTGAATTCTGAATTGTGTTTTTAAACTGTTTTTGTTTGTTAAACTGTTTGGATTTTGACTAAAGACTATAATTTAGAACTTTAGGCTATTTTTGTTTTATTTTGCAAGTAGAAGACAATTAGGTATGTTTTTTATTATAATATAAATTCTTATAAACAGTTAAAATAAACTGTTGTGCAAGAAAACAGACACAACAGGCTATTTTTATTTTATTTTGTTAATTGCAAGTAGAAGACAATTATGTTTTTTATTATAATATAAATTCTTATAAACAGTTAAAATATACTGTTGTGCAAGAAAACGGACGCAACAACAACTACAAGTGTGAAATACAACTGGCTGCAATATTGAATTGATCAGGTCTAACTAAACTGTTTAATTTAAACAGTTTAATTAAACTGTTGTCTGTCCGCAACTGTTGTGAGTTAAACAGTTGTGTAGAAACAACGGTTTGGCACACCTCTACTGAGCGGCGTATCGCACTAACACCAAGATGAACGCGCTAGCCCCGCCCCTTGCGGGCACAGACGAAAACGTAATCTACTTTCTGGATAGCCCTCGTATTATATAAGTTAGTATATTAATTATTATCTATTATTATTATTGTCGGACTACAAGAAAAGGCTGCATTATCTTTCTGTCAGCAAGGTTTACATGTTAAAGTAAAGTAAATGTGTTTATTTATTTAAAGATGTCAATATTAACTTAATAGGTATATTATGTAAACATATGTATCATTATTATGAGGCATTTTCTTCTTCTCTTCTTTTCTTGTTGTTGTAAATTGGCCTTTTTCTAACTAACACGCTATATGTTCAATATTAATTGATTAATAAAGTTAATTAAACATAACCAAGATATTAGTTTATTGTTACTGTTTAAATATATTAATTCAAATCACAACAGGTTATGGGCCCAGCAACGTTCAAAGCGTGTTAGTTAAACAAACAAATTTAGCAATAAAGTGTTAACTTTAAAAAGTGAGCTTAGGCCTATAGAATTTTTGAGTGAAGTATTGCGAAGTAGCCGTGAAGATGGATTTACCAAAGATAAGACCGTTGACTGGCGAGGCAGATTGGCCTCTATGGAAAAGAAAAATTTGAGATTTACTTGATTACCATGAAGGAGCATTAGATGTAATTGACAGTAAGTTTAAAAAGCCAGAAGATCTGACTAGTGATGCTACTGCTGCAGAAACGGCTAAACACAAGACAGTAAGTGATCTTTATCAAAAAGCAAACAGTTATGCAAAGTCAATGATCTCTAGTGAAGTAAAAGACGATGTATATCAAAAAATCATGGACAAAGAAACAGCTCATGATGCTTGGGAAGCCCTCAAGCAACAGTTCGAAGCAACCACTAAAGATCAACTCTTTATGATAAGTTTTTTGCATTTAATTGGACATCTGGGAATGATGTTTCAACACACATAGCCAAGATAAAGAGCTTGTGGAACGAGTTGAATAATGGTCTCGTTTCTAAAAAGAAGGCAAAGTTGCCTGACTTATTATTGATGTGTAAAATGCTTTATATACTAGTAAAAACACGCAAACAAAGAATGCAAAACGCAGACAAATTTAAAAAGTCATACAAACGTGAAGGCAAGTAGGCCCCTATAACTATTGTAATAAACCTGGTCACTAGATACGTGACTGTAAAAAATGGATAGCTGCTGGTAAACCTGAAAAACCTAGGAAAGAAGAATATACCAACAAAAGTAATGTGGAAGTAGCTGTAATGTTACCGATTTTTACTTGTAATTCTCGTAAGATTTGAGAGAAGCAAAAGTGCATGGTGGATTAATAATGGAGCCACAAAACATGTTACAAACTGTCCAGATTATTTTTCTAAATACACAAAATTTGAAAAACTATGTATAATTACTTCAGCTGGGAAAAACAAGCACATGGAAAGGGTGTTATTAAGTTTAATTCGCAAGTCGGTGGCAAAAATATAGTTATAGCTTCAGAAGATGTATGATATGTGCCAACTATCTCTAGAAATTTGCTCTCCATTCTTTCTGCTCACGATAAAAATCCGAACAGTAAGTTTGAATCTAAAGTTACGGACTGCTTTTTAAAGGTCAATGGGGTTGAGATACTATGTGGAGTTCGTGAAGAATTTGGAACTCTGTACAAAATAGCTATTACCTCAATAATTGTACCAACCAATAAGGTAAACACTGTATTTGCAGACAGTTCAAAGTTACAACTTTATCATGAGAGATGGGGGCATCAGGACAAAAGACACGTAAAAGATGTGCTCGAAAGGGAATTAAACATTAAGGTTAGTCTAAACAGAGATATATGTGAGCCCTGCATCTCCGGAAAGGCACATAGGTTACCTTTTGGTTCAAGGAAAAACGCAACAGCCCCAGGTGAGCTAATCTGCAGATGTAGTTGGTCTATTTTCCGAATCTTTTGGCAAGAAAAGGTATTACGTCGAGCTCAAAGATAGTTATACTAAATACCGTTATTTGTTTCTCATTGGGGAGAAATCTGAAGTAACAATTGTCCTAAGACATGTACTCGCTAATGCTAAGAATCAAGGTCACTGCATAAAGGAGTTTCTCAGTGATGGCGGAGGTGAATTTGATAATGCAGAGTTACGCGATATTCTCTAAGAACAGGAATCAATCAATGATTAACAGCGCCCTATACGCCCGAACAGAATGGTAGCAGCGAGCGCGACAATCGAACTGTTGTTGAAATGGCAAGAACGTTCAAGTATGCAAATACAGATGCTAATTTTCCAGAAGCCATTTGGGCTGAGTTAGTCAGTTCTGCAGTCTATATTCTGAATTGAACAAGTAAATCATCAGTAGAAGGAATAATGGATGAATAAAAAACCAAGGATTAAACATTTAAGAGTAATAGGATCCACTTGCTATGTTCATGTTCCATCTGAGAAAAGGAGAAAAATTGATGAGAAAGCAATAAAAGGTTTTTTAGTCGGCTACGATGGAGATGAAAGATATCGAATATATTTGAAAGATATGTGCAAAGTTATAACATCACGAGACGTACAATTCGATGAAAAAGTCAGCGATTGTAAAGAAGATATCATGATTCCATCCGCAGATATTAGTTCGGTCAAACAGCAATATGCAGTTTCTACTAAAAATGTAGATGATAATGTTTTCAAGAACTGTCTTGAAGATGAAGAAACAGAAAGTTTATTCTCTAAAGATGTGGCAGAGAAAACGCCAACGTATAATCTTCGAAATCGTTCAACGCTAAAGAAACCTATATATTTGAATGATTATATCATGATTGCAGATGATTCTGTTAGTTTAACTGAAAATCCACAAACGTTTGAAGATGCTACAAACAGTGAATTCTCTTCTCAATGGAAGAAATCAATGAATATATCCCCGTTGCAAGAATGAGTACAATTCGATCAATTCTTAGTGTTGCAGCAAGTGAAAATCTTCATTTGATTCAATTCGAAGTATCATCGGCATTTTTATATGGTAAGCTTGAAGAAATTATTAGGAGTTCAAAAGATTTCAACAGATAAACAAGTAGCTGATGTCATGACCAAACCCTTAGCAACAACTAAATTGAAGACTTTTGTGGCATGATGGGACTAAAATAAATACATAACTTTTTTGTTTGTTTTGTTTTTTAAATCAAATTAACAAGGGAAAGTGTTAAAGTAAAGTAAATCTGTTTATTTATTTAAAGATGTCCATAGTAACTTAATAGGTATATTATGTAAACATATGTATCATTATTATGAGGCCCCTTCTTCTCTTCTTTTCTTGTTGTTGTAGATTGGCCTTTTTTTAACTAACACGCTATATGTTCAATATTAATTGATTATAGTTAATTAATTAAACATAACCAAGATATTAGTTTATTGTTACTGTTTATATTAATTCAAATCACAACAATCGTTGGTAGAATAAAAAAATCTGTGACTCGGTTCAAGCTATCGCAAGTAATTATACAGCAGAAATTATACCTCCACATTACTCATAGAAATTGTCTGAATACAGTGGCGTAGCCATACAAAAATTTCGAGGAGGGATAGGTTAATTTCGTGGGCTTACCACCTAGAGGTCCGGGTTTAGATTTGTGTACGTTTAAAATAGCAGTTTTTTTGTGTAATTGTATAACTAAAAACGTTTTTGGGCACATGTGATCATTTTAACACTGCATCTGCCATTGGAAGCAGGGCCACTAAAAGTTATAACAATTTATTGTCAAAGTATTGTTTAATCTATTCAAACACTGGAACAAAATTACATAGTAATACAAAAACTAGGTCTGTGCTAGTGCCTATACATTAGGTCCTTAGCCTATACATTATTTCTCAAGGGTGTTTTTTTGTCACTAAGCGATATCTCCCTTAATTTTACATCAAAATTAATTATTCCAGCATCATTTTAAAGCTTATGTTCCCCGCTATTGACGAAAAATAAACAAACAGCTTAAAATGTATGTTTTCATGTATGCAGATGTTTTAAATCAGTATGTTTTAAATTCTTTCAGAACTAAACTGACTGATTATCTTACAGAATTATAAAATGTAATAATGATAAGACCTAAGAATAAAGAAGATATTGTTTTTTTAAATTGTCTTCTTTTTCCAGTAATATTCAAATGAAAACACTTAAACTTTTTTCAAATCTTTACATTTCCCTATAAATATGCAAACATTTATTTGATCAGAATTACAGAAAATGTATCATATTGTTAAAAAATAATAAAAGGCTCATTTGAAATTAGAATACTTTTTTAAGTGGCAAGACCAAAATAATCATATTTTTTTACCAGCCTCGCGGCACAACTTTGATGTTCGGCGAACGACTACAAATAAGAGACCGAAGTTTCAGAGTCAAGGCGGCCGGAAAGTTTAAAAACTTAAAAGTATAATTTAAAAAAAAAACGGTACCAGGAACTGGCACATACTTTCTCACACAAACATATTTAAATAATTAATCAGATTCACTGGTGACTTCATAATTTGTAGGAGAGGATTTATCAAAGTAGGATATTAACTAATAAATATTATTATTATTATCTAGAGAGAAAACTATTCGATCGATTTCGAACAAATTTGAACCAAACACGTCAATTAGGCCTGTATAGATGCACGATGAAAGGTTTTGAAAAATTTTGATAAACAACCCCCTTTATGGCCAAAAAAACCCCCAAAATCAGTTATTATTATTATTAGCTAAACGAGAATTTTTAGAAATATGCTGTTTTTTGCATTAAAGGTTACAAATAAGCCAAATTTTATCAAAATAGTTAGAGCCGTTTTTTATAAAAAAAAATAATAACTGATTGTTTTGGGGTTTTTTTTACCAAAAAGGGGGTTATTTTTAAACAAAAATTTAAACCGTTTTTCGTGCATCTATACAGGCCTACGTGACATGTCTGGTGCAAATTTGTTTGAAATCGATCGAATAGTTTTCGCTCTAGCTTTGTATACATACAGACATACATATATACAGACAGACATTTTTTTAAATCGCTTTTTTGGACTCAGGGGGTCCCAAAACGGATATTTCCACAAAAATCTCAACATCGATTTTTTTGCGATCACTATACTTTCTCTATACTTATAGTATAGTGAGAAAGTAAAAATGTACGATTTCACAATACAACAAAACATTTCCTTAGCTCCTACTGAAAAGTTAACTATTTATTATCTTGTTTATCGGGGGAAGCATTAAATATTGTGAAAGGATTACCAATCAGCCCACTAAATTATAAACTGGCTTGGAACACTTTGGTTGAGAGATATCAAAATCCTAGACACTTAATTAGTTTTCACATAAAATGAAGTAATAGATTTACCGCACTTTTCCCATAACCCTTTGAAAACAATTCGCAATTTTTGGATCTTTATTCAGAAATTATGATGGCAGTCAAGAATTAACTTTGTTAAGACTTGTTTTTAAGAAATTATATAGCGAAACTAGAAAACGCTTTGAGGACAAACGTACTTCATTTCATAACATGCCGACTATTAATGAGCTTATATATAAAATTTCTTAGAACCTAATGTATTCACATCGAAGATGCTTTATCAACAGCGTCTGGTCCATCAAAACCAAATGCTACTTTGATAGCTAATTTCTCGCAATCGCTAAATTTTAAACAAAATAAACCGCTTCGTCATACCATATCGCTATATATTATCATGTACTGTATATCATTACTGTAAGTGCCGCCCTGCCGCTTAAATGCTAATTTTGGAAGAAGATTCTCATACCATTTACAAAATATGTATCGACTTTAAAAACAAATTTAGGTTTTTCATCGCAAACAAACACAATATTGTAAAAATTGTCTGAGCAATAAACTATGAGTTATTGCAAACCGACACTAGGCAACAGAAAACTGTACGTTCTACAGCACTAGTACAGTCAAATTAGACCCAAACTGGAGAAGCCAAAAAAACTAAGGTTTGATTGTTGGACTGTTCATTACCCTTTACTTTAAATGTGGTAAAAAGTCTCCATCGATGTAGCATCGGGTTTGGAGGTGGGAGGGGGAAGGGGTAAAAAATGTGTGTCTTTTAGGTTTTTTGTAAATATTTCGTAAACAATTCACTTTAGAGCTTAGTTTGTTCTATAACTTTTTAAAGTAAATTAAATTCTCTACAAAGATGGTTTTATTCTTTTTTTTTTTTTTTTTTTTTTTTTTGCTGCGATCAATAGTTTTGGAGGGAATAAAAGTAAGGTATTTCTCTAGGTTTGGTTGGTCGAAAACGTGTTTAAATTGATAATTTCTCGGCGATTTAGCATATAATTAATATAAGGGGGTAATGTTTTGAAAATACAGTTCAGCAGACTCGTAGTTCTATACTTTTTTTGCTTTTATCAATAGTTTTGGATATATAGAGGGGGTAACTTTTAAATAATTCACCATAAATTTTCCAATCGTGATTGAGCTTATAAAATTATTGTAAAATAGCACATTTTCAAAAGTATTTTGGAACTAAAACCATTAGGAAATTACAACCACCACCAAGCCCTAACTTGGGGAGTGTACACCACACAACCCCCCCTCTTTGGCCCACCTCCTCCTCTAAAAATTTTTTCTCTAGGTTTGGTTGAAAACGTGTTTAAATTGAAAATTTCTCGGCGATTTACCGTATAATTAACATTAGGGGGTAATATTTTGAAAACACAGTTCAGCAAGACACGTGGTTCAGTGTTTGATGGAGCCTTGGGGAGGGGGGTACTTAGTGTTTGATCGTTTAGCAAGACAATGGGTCATAGCGTTGCGGCACCTACATCCTCCCTAGGTTTCTAGTCAGCACTATTGCTCCCCGCTATCCGCAGTCAGCAGGCATAGTCTGTATAGCAAGTGACAAGATTAATGTTGTTTTTGAGGTTAGTTCAAGGAATGTGTTATTTGTTTGTTATTGTGCTTATTGTGGTGAGGTAGGAAAAGGTTTATTGGCAGTACAGGTAATATCATCCCTTGGTTTTGTTGTAACAGTAGTAATTTAATTGAATACTCTTTTAAGAGTGCCATTGTAGGTGTTTAGTTATTAATTTAAGTAATTTATGTGGTTAAGAACTAAAAAAATGAAGGGTTTACGAAATATTTACAAAAAAAAACACATTTTTTACCCCTTTCCCTCCCACCCCCAAATCCGACGCTGTATCGGTGGAGAATTTTTACCACATTTAGAGTAAAGGGTAATGAACAACTTCCAACAATCATACCTTTGTTTTTTTTATTCTCCAGTTTGGGTATTTTTTTCTAATTTTACTGTAGGCCTACTACAATATAAACAACACGATTCTTTACCGTGTTGGTTCCATAGGCGTAACCAGGGGGGTTTTTGGGGATTATAACCCCCC
This sequence comes from Philaenus spumarius, assembly GCA_018207615.1. Classification (NCBI taxonomy): domain Eukaryota; kingdom Metazoa; phylum Arthropoda; class Insecta; order Hemiptera; family Aphrophoridae; genus Philaenus; species Philaenus spumarius. The sequence goes on along the minus strand of JAGFPH010003611.1, from coordinate 116,680 downwards.
CATTGTAAAAAATATTTCGCACCTTGTTTACATTAAAATACGTACGCTCTTAAGAGTAACTTGTTTTCAACAACTATGCAAATGTCAAGGTACAATAAATTATCAATATATAATACTGCTAACATTATCTTTGGTCAAATTGGGCACTGGCACTTTATTCTATATAGATGCGTTGTAGTATTTCAAAGTATAGGGTTCTAGAGGCAGCACACGGAGTTTTGTCCGCCACGGATTATTTGCCGTCGCCGTCATTTCAACAGTGGCACGAAGGAGAATATTAGAAGAGCATACATATTGGTCGGAAAAATAAACGATCAGTTTATTTACCGCTGACGGGAGCTGTGCAGCCGCTAGCTGCCACTACAATCGACGGATTTTCCACCGTCTCCGCCGAAACAGTGACGAACATGACCAAATTCACGCCAATTTTCCTTATTTTAGTATTTTTTTTTTAGAATTATATCCTTCATCCGCTTGTAAAAACCGACTTTCTTAAATAATTGAAAAATGTTTCTTCTAGTTCCTCAAATCAGGAAACACAGTGTAGAATACTCCAAAAGCTTTTCTTCTTTTATTTATTCATTGGATGAACCCAAATGTGTATTTGCTTCCTTTTCAATCGGCGATGGAATAACAATAAAGCGATAGTTGCCCTCGGTTCATACCAATAAAACATTTAAAAAATATATATTGCATAACACACTTCGTGATTGATGAACTAGACACTTCAGTTTAATGAATCCCAATAAGAATTTTAGACGGCGCTGCGTCGGAAATTTTACCGCTTGCACACTTTAAATTTTATGACAATCCGCAGCCGACAAAAAAAAACGCCGTGTGTGTTCCAGGCCTATGGGGTTAGAGGAAGCGCACGGAAAGATTTGGTGAGGATGAGTCATGGTTGCTACTAAAATGGGCTTGAATCACAATTATTAGAAGTCGAAAAGTATACATAAATATATCATTTTAAAGTACTCCATACGCTCGCCCTGGTTACGCCTATGGTTGGTACAAAAAGAAATCTTAACAAAAACCTGGCTAGTCTCTCTTATCTCATTCTAATATACATGGGTACCGCTAGGGTTTTAGTTAAATGTAACAAAAGTCGTTCACAAATTATCACAGCTGTTATCGAACTATTTTTGGTTATGCTTTAATTGGCCCAGTTGGTGTAAAATCTGCTGTGTCTATCGTTATGTTGTCAACTAATGACATTGATTTAAATAAAATTCTGCAAAATGTTTGGATAAAAAGTGAAGGACCTCCATTACCAACAAAAAAGAAAAATATGGATAACATCGAGTTTGAAAGTCATCATGTTTCACATATACAACGCGACTCTGGCGGTAGATATATTACTGCACCTTTTAAAATTAATCCGCTCACTTTAGGCAAGTCTTTTGACATTGCAAAAAGACGTTTTCTAATTTTAGAAAAAAATTAAACGCAAATTCTAAAATGAAAACCGCTTATGAAGATTTTATGAATGTCTATTTAAATTCTGGTCGTATGAAACTTGCTGATGTAACTGTTTTAAACAATAGCTAATAACCATTATTTACTTCCGCATCATGCAGTCTGGAAAGAACATAGTTCTTCCGCTAAAATTAGAGTTGTTTTTGACGCTAGCTGTAAATCTACATTGGATTCCACGTTCACCGTGAAATACAGAGCGCAGATAAGCCATGTTATCCTAAAGCCTAGTCAACACTTACAAACAAGAAACAACAAACATGAAACAAGAAACAAAAAACTATTTGCAAACAGTTTGTTGTTTCTCGTTTCATGTTTGTCTACAGTTTTCAAATTGTTTCGCAACTGTATGCAAACTGTTGCAAACAAATGTTTGTCATTGTTTTGTGCCCACACTAGCTAGGCAGTGTCTCTCGAGATGTTGACTGAAGAAGAAGTTCTTCTAGCTCGTGCTAGTTTATATTTAATTCTACACAATGAGGTTAGCTTACCTAGGAGAAGGCGATGGTGGACTCGCTGATTTTATTTCTGACCATGCAAAATGCCCCCAGTGCATCGGGGGTGGTGGTGCTCTGGGGGCAAAATTTGTGAAGTTGTGACAGAGATCTGAAAATTTCCTCTCGGGGGTTTTTGGGGGCGCTGATTTCAATACTGAACATGAGAAAGGCCCCCGGTGCACCATCGCAACTTCACACATATTTCCCCAAATCCCCCCCATCTTTCATGGTCAGAAAGGAAATCAGCGCCCCCCCAAAACCCCCGGTAAGGAAATTTTCAAGTCTCTGTCGCAACTTCACAAATTTTGCCCCCCAGTGAACCCCTCCGGTGCACTGGGGGCATTTTGCATGGTCGGAAATGAAATCAGCGTCTCCAAAAACCCCCCGGAGGAAATTTTCGAAGTCTCTGTCTCAACTTCACACATTTTGCCCCCCCATGGAGCCCCCCCCCCCCCCCCCCGGTGTACTCGGGGCATTTTACATGGTCAGAAATGATATCAGCGCCCCCAAAAACCCCCGAGTACCGATTTTAACGGCTTTTCATCCATTTTTAGAGGTATCAAAAAATTATGCACTTTATGTAGCCTACTCGCGATGCATTTCCGCTTTCTCCCTAAACTGGTCGATGTAGACTTTGTTCCTGATATTTTTCTGAACACGATGCAGAAAACTGCATACAAATCGGAGCCGAAGGCATAAATTTATTTTTCAATATTTTGTTTGTCTAAAATGTTTGCGTGTTTTCCATTTGGTTTGGGAAACAGAAAACAGTGTTTTTTGTTTGCTGAAACAAGTTAAAATATTTCTCATTTGTTTGCTGGATGTTTCCAAACTGTTTGCGAACTGTTTGCAAACATTTTGAAAACATCCGGCAAACAAATGAGAAACACGAAAACAACTGGCAAACTTTTTGCAAACTATGTTTCTTGTTTGCAAGTGTGGACTAGGCTTTACGACAGTCTCAGCGATAGTAGCCAACTAAAAAACTCAACTCCCATGCAACGCTCGGTCAGTTGACGCAACCCGCATGGCAATAAACGTGATGTTCTCTGTAATGGTAGTAGCATGTCTATTCTCCCGTAAGATCTGTGCTGCACGGTGAACGTGGAATCGAGTGTAGCAACGACATATCGCTTAATGACACACTACATTGTGCTCCTAAATTATGAAATAATAAACGGTACCAGGAACTGGCACATACTTTCTCACAAACATATTGAAATTATTAAACAGATTCACAGTGACTTCAAAATTTAGGTGGGGTAGGAGAGGTGATTTATAGTAGGAGATTAACTAATAAATATTATTATTATTATCTAGAGAGAAAATTATTCGATCGATTTCGAACAAATTTGCACCAAACACGTAAATTAGGGCTGTATAGATGCACGAAAAAAGGTTTTGAAAAACACCCCCTCTATGGCCAAAAAACCCTCAAAAATCAGTTATTATTATTATTATTAGCTAAACGAGAATTTTTAGAAAGATGCGGTTTTTTGCATATGGTAGGGTACATTAAGGGCTACAAATAAGCCAAATTTTATCAAAATCGTTAAAGCCGTTTTTTTACAAAAAAATAATAACTGATTTTTTGGGGGGTTTTTTGCCAATAAGGGGGTTGTTTTTCAACATTTTTCAAAACCGTTTTTCGTGCATCTATACAGGCGTACTGGACATGTCTGGTGCAAATTTGGTTGAAATCGATCGAATAGTTTTCTCTCTAGCTTTGTATACATACAGACAGACATTTTGTAAAAACCACTTTTTTGGACTCGGCGGGTCCCAAAACGGATATTTCCACAAAAATCTCAACATAGATTTTTTTGCGATCACTATACTTTCTCTATACTATAGTATAGTGAGAAAATAATATTTGTGATATTATTTTATTTCAGTTCCGTAGACATAATATAGTGTTTTCGTGTGACATACTTCAAATATACAGACAAATAACAATCACGCCTACAGATCATAACTATCAATTAATTTTGTGCGAGACCATGAATCGCAACCTTTGTTAATATACAAATTAACCTCTGTTACTTATGGGTTTAAAACTGCACATTATTATCCTATTACTTTAAATGAGCAATTCTTGTATCTATCTTTGTATCTTTATATCTGTCGCGGATCTCGAAAACGGCTCTAACGAATTCAAAGAAATTTTGTATTTAGGTGTAGTTTTGATTTTTAAGTACACCCATATAGTTGTATTTCGTGTAAAAACGCATTTTTTTTAGAAAATCTAATTTAAAAGTTGAAAAATTTTAACATAGGGTCTAATGGGTTGCCATGCTGGTTACAAAATAACAAGGAAATAGTAAATAAAGCGATCAAAACAGCTGTTTATAAACAAGCCAATTTATACTGTTTTATCAGCTGTTCATTGAATAGTTTTTAATTACTCTTAAAATAAAACAAGCTAATTTATACTGTTTTAAATTATAATAAATTGGGCCTGATTTAACAATTTATTTTGTCAAAAAAAAGGTAAACTTGGCAAAGATGGATAAATTCGAATAGTCAATTTTGTAATATAGGCCTGACTCATTTCTGAAACATAGTATTGAGGTTATGTTAATCCTGCAATAATTTTTACTATATTTAGGCCTGGTTTCAAAACTTTAGTTGACATAAGACAGTAGAACTAGGACTAAAATCGTAATGAAAGCCTCTCACGTTTCTAAGGCATGTATTTGAGGTTATAATAAAATTAATCTTACAATCACTGTTAATATATTTAAAACTGGTTTCATAATTTTAGTTGACAGAAGATTAACGAGATTCTCTAGCGAATTATCCAACTGAGAGCGAAGCGAAGCAGCCATCTGAGGCCGAATGCCGAGTCGGGATTGGGAAGCGAAGCGTCCAGGGGCAGAGCCCATAGTTACGCCATAAGAACACTTCATCAATAAGTGCACGATGAAGGTCAACATATCCGCTCGCTGCTGAAATTATAACAAACAATATTAATGTTGACGTAGTTTCCGGATCTCATTATTTGTCTTCCGCTTTAACATTACAACAAGAGCTTATCAGTTTACTTTATAAAAATAAATTTCAATTGAGAAAATTGACTTTAAACCCTCCTGAACTATTACAGTCTGCCGAAACGCCGAAGATCTACCGCTTTTCTCTATTTTAGGCTTAAAATGGACGCATACAACCGACGAATTTTCGTACACAATAAAAATTACTGAACATCGCTTCACTAAACGCTCAATTGTATCTATCATTGGACAACTTAAGCTACGCGCACACTGCACCGACCGGTACGACCAGGATTTTTATAAAAGTCAAATGCATGTTTCTTTATGGAGGTGTGCGTATTATCATAGATCATGAATAATAAATATATCTTGCATCCATACGGGGGTTGTGTGCCGGAAAAAAGGTGTTCGCGAAAATAGTACATGATCGCGCCGCGAGGTAGCGCTAGGGAGAAAGCATTGTAAGCATTGGTATTTCCAACCAGCTTTCTTCGTTTCCCCAATAGATAGCGCCAAAAAAGTCGAATTTCCAGTGGAACAAAATATTGCATTGGATCGGAGTTCTATTAGGTTATCCAAATACAATGGTATTATACACCGACCGGTACGACCGACCGTCAACGGACAATTCGCCACTTTCGCAGTTTTGAAAAAAACCGGAGCAAAATAACTTTTGGACAATCCGTGGCGTGCCGTGCCTGTCGTACCGGTCGGTGTTAGCAAGACGTACGACCGGGATTTTTATAAAAGTCAAATGCATGTTTGTTTATGGAGGTGCGCGTAGTATACACCATTTGAGTGTATATTAGCCATTTGAGTTTTCATTACTTTGGTGACAAGATGGATGTAGGTGTTGGTGTAGCCTACTTATTTCTTTGGTACAAAATATTCCAGAGGTGTATAATATGAGGCATCCGGACTATTTTAATAACTCAAGAAGAAACAACTGTTGAGAGGAAATCGGAGGTATCATGAAGCAATCCTTTAAGTTTTCTTCTTTACCAATGTTGCTATCAATCTAGTAGCATTTCATAACCTCAAACTAATTTGCAATGTCTATAATGTGTATCAACCGAGGTTTATCTGTACTAATATTATAAAGAGGTAAAGTTTTTTTTTTTTGTATGTAGGGGGTAATCTCTGGAACTACTGAACCGATTGAAAAATAGTTTTACTAATAAAAAGCTACAAATCCCTGAGTAACATAGACTATAAATTCATTTCGATAAAAACCTTTTTTTTTTCAATATTTGTAAATTTAGTCGGACAAAATTCTTAGGTTAGGCCTAGACTGATAAAAACACATTAGCAACCAATTGAATAAAATAACAGATAATATAGCTGCTGTTTGCTCAAATATTTCCATTAACAGCTGATTTCAAACTTTGAATCAATTATTTTTGTATTTTTAACTTTTAGGTTATGGTTTTAAAGTGTAGACCTGAGCCTTGCTGGTTTTTTTTAACCATTGTTATAACTAATGTTATAAAATATACGACATAATTTGATTTGAACATTTAACATTATTTACCATCTTAGCTTTGGGGTTATTATTAATCCTACACCTTAATTATAAATAAAATATAACATGATTGTGTGTATGAAGGTTCCAACGGGGTTGGCGTGCGAAGCAGGCAGATGTTTCACCTAGTTACTTATAAAGTAGTTAGTCCGGCCAATATAGAAATTTAAAATACAAAAATTCCCGGAGAGCCAAATATTGGTGGAGAGCTGGGGTTTACCATTACAAATAAAGTTTTAAAAATCCCCATCGATCTATGTGCGCTACAAAAAGTTATTCGGGGTCAAAGGTCAAAATTTGAGGGTTTTTTATTTTTCTCGAAAACGGTAAGTTTTATAAAAAAAACTCAAACCAAAGTTCTAGATCTTAAAATTCTCTACAAAAATGGTCTTCATGATTTTTTTTCTAAGAGTTACCATTCCTGAGATATCGTGATTCTAAGAGTCACATTATACATGATATGCACATGTAAGCCACGTATATACATAATCAGGCACTTAAGACAAGTATAAATACCTATTTGTGTCTCTTTTGAATATATTATACTATACTATTCTGAAAACATTTATTCAAAAGATAGTTAGTCCCTAACTGAACCCCCTCTACCCACGTGGCCTTGAAAAACATCTGGCTATTCTATTGTCCGTAGATCTCGTTCATATACCTGTTTCTTTTAGTGCTAAAGGTTCAGTTCAAGTGAATATACGTACTTATTACAAGCGTCTACCATTTAGGTTATTTGTGCTATTTTATAGCTCGAAAAATGTCTCAGTTTTGCTTTATTTGCAATAAACTTTTAACTGAAGATGAAACAGTTGTGGTTGATCGTGGAATGCCAACTTTAATCGAGGCTAGTGTCGCGAGAGGTGATGAGTTTACTGAGTATTTAAGAACTCAAAAATTCGTTACAATACAAGTGGATTGCAGAAAATCATACACCCGGAAAACTTCAATCGCTGGGTTTACGGAATGCATGCAATGAATACTGTGTGTGAGGGGTTGGAAGTTCTTGCTTATGTTCAAATGGACACAACAGATCAGCATGTAGATGCAAATGATTCGCGGCGTAAAAAAGATGCTAAAGATATTAAAAAACTTCTTGACTGGTTTTCATCACATGATCCTTTTCCTAAAATTAACAAAATCGTATCTATTGCTTCTGGAGTTGTTGGTGACGATAAGATTAAGTGCCATAAACCTCGTGAAGTTGGGATTGCTTCAATGTCTAGAATGGCAGGTAAAAATTTTAATAACATAAAATTAAAACGCTCTGAAGAAGTACTCCCTCTTTTAGCTGCGAGTAGCGCCGTGAAAGTTGACGAACAAGAAGTAGCTATAGACCCTGTATTATTATTTCAACGCATGAGTATCACTTAAGCTTTTGAGGATGAGATTGAAAAAATTTTGGAGTATGAATTAGCCCCTTACCCTTATCTCTCTTTGATACAGCTGGAATGCGTAAAACAACAAAGTCAGCAATTTACGATTGCTTTCAATCAGTCAATACTGATGTTGATCGTACAATAGCTACTTACATTATTGATGGAGGATACCTACTATATCACGTTGTGTGGGATCGAGAAGAAACCTTTAGCATTATTTTTGATAAATATGTTCAGTATCTACGCAGACATGGACTTACAGTGACGGTAGTATTTGACGGCTACAGTGACTCGACAAAGAATATTAAAGCTGCAGAACAACGTCGTCGAACTACAAAAACATCATCGGGTTCCGAGATTATCTTTGATGAATTTATGACAGTTCCAGCGAATCAACAATAATTTTTCGCTAACATTAATAATAAATCTCGTTTCATTTCCATGTTAAGTGCCAAATTAACAGCTGCGAATATTGCAGTGAAACAAGCTCAAAATGACGCAGATGTCCTCATAATTGAAACGGCAATAAAAAAATTTAATGCAACAAACACAACAATTAATTGTAGTTGGTGAAGATGTTGATTTGTTAGTACTACTTACTGCAAGGACTCCAATGGATAGAATTATTTATTTTCTGAAGCCTGGAAGGGCTCAACAACGAACAGAAACATATTCTTCAAAAAGTTTATCTGCTTATCCCAAATGCCAAAACTATATTTTATTTTTACATGCAAAACCGGCTGCGACACTTCGTCAGCAATGTACAGAAGAGGCAAAACGTCAGTATTTAAATTATTCCAAAAAAATAGATTTGACTGACTGCGCTAAAGTATTTACAGAAATTGATTCCACACCTCAAACAATAATTACGGAAGGAATTCGCTTTCTTCTTGCGGTTTATGGGGCTCCAAAAAAAATTACTTGCATTGATAAATACCGATACTTAACTTTTGTAAAAAATACGAGAAACAAGAAACAAGTACAACTATCATGTCTTCCTCCAACATCGGCATCTGCTATTCAACACTTGTATCGAGTATACTATCAAGTTCAAACATGGCTAGGCAATCAACTGAACCCAGAAGACTGGGTTGGAAATTGATAGATAATACTCTGGAACCGATTCAAACTTTACTCCCACCTGCTCCAGAAAAACTCATCAACACTATTTTTTGCAAAAAAGGTTGTAGTGCCAAATGTGGCTGTAAAAAAGTTGGGTTGCTGTGTTCTCCAGCGTGTACCAATTGCCAAGGTCAGTCTTGCTCAAATGTCCAGTTGAGTACAATAGAGGAAGATTCCTGTGATTTTAATGAAGAGTCCAATGACTCAGCCACATTTGAACAATTTATGAACATCCAGCAAGAGGAAGAAGAAGAAATCGAAGAAGACATGACTGTTGAAGTAGACTTTCAAGAATCTGATTAAAATATCTAAAGAAATCAAAACAATAGTTATCCCAATAATCAATAGCAATATCATTAATCAATAACATTAATATTAATAAGGTAATATCTAGATCTTGACGGGTATTGTTCCCTTAAATTATCCTAAAATTGTCATGACAGTTAGTGGAGTAGGCCTACAGGGGAAACCACGGTAAAAAACGCGCCGAGTACTCTACCTCACAGGTGGCGTGGAAATGTGTGCATGTCATGTATAATGTGACTCTTAGAATCGCGATATCTCAGGAATGGTAACTCTTAGGAAAAAATCATGAAGACCATTTTTGTAGAGAATTTTAAGATCTACAACTTTGGTTTAAGGTTTTTTTTATAAAACTTACCGTTTTCGAGAAAAATAAAAAAACCTAAAATTTTCACCTTTGACCCCGAATAACTTTTGTAGCACACATAGGATCGATGGGGATTTTTAAAACTTTATTTGTAATGGTTAACCCCAGCTCTCCACCAATATTTGGCTCTCCGGGAATTTTTGCTATTTGACCACTATTTTTATGTCTAAATTGACCGGACTTTATTCAACCATAGTTAGTCAAATGGTAACACTATGTTAAATATTTCATCGGTCGTACCACAGTCTGTGCATTGTGCGCACCTCCTTAAAATTGTTGCTTTTGCCGTACCGGTCGTTGCAGTGTGCGCGTAGCTTTATACTACCCATGCGGTTGGTTAATAATACAAAAATGCATAATACAACTTTTGTGGACAATTGTGTTTCCTGGGATGAACTAGTACCCGACAACATTATAACCACTTGGCAAACATTTATTACGATTTGCCTAATCTACATAAATTAAAAATACCTCGGTGCATTAATTTAAACACCGCTTCCAACATTCAACTACATGGGTTTTGTGATGCCTCTGAACAAGGTTAATCTGCTGTAGTCTACCTGCGCACTATCGATGATAAAAACATCATTAAAACATTTTTATCGCAGTCTAAAGTTGCACCATTAAAACGCATATCGCTACCTCGCTTAGACCTGTCTGGAGCTCATTTACTCGCTAAATTAGTACATTATTCTGCTAATTTAATCTCGCCATTCAATATAATTAATTCAATCCGCTGCTGGTCTGTTTCAACTATTACTTTAGCTTGAATCAAGTCACCTTACAGATTAAAGGTCAATGTCGCTAAGCTATGAGTGTCTCGCAAATCTTAGATTGGGTTTCGGCTGAAAAGTGGTCTCACATTCCCACCTGTCACAATCCTGATCATTGTGCCACGCGAACCATTTCTTCTCACTCTCTTATAAGTCACCCATTATGATGAACCGGACTTCAATGGCTAAAAATTTCCGACCATGAATGGCCAATATCACTAACTCCTAGTGGTGGACTTTCTTCCTGAAATTTGTTCAGTTTTAGAGCTTGTTTATGACTGTTTTTAAACACGTAATAACCTTAAAAACCACTGCATCATTTCGCAGTTGGCTGCCTGTAACTGCTTTTCATACAAAGTTCACTTCACCTCAAACGAAGTAATCGCATTAACACTAAGAGAAATTGGTTGAGGCTGATTGATGACATTGACTTAATAACTGAATGGGTTTATTATCCTACATGCTGCACTTCGAGTTTTTTTATTTTGTTTTTCAGAAGTTTGCGTTGGTTGGTTTTCACAAACTTTAGAAAAAAAACAAAAAATCGTTTACTTTAGTACATGGGCTTATGCAGTACCGCAAGTCCACAACTTGGAAAAGCAAAACCACTAATTTTGTCTTTGTTATAGAATTAAAAATAAACAAAACATTAGATTAGACAGAAATAAGCATATTATATTTTATACAAATTTTGTCATATCAAAAACAAGTGTAACGTGGTACTATTTTGATAAAATAAAAGAGTTTAGATGAGAGGGAAATAAGCTTAATTTACTAAAAAATCATACGTCGATTGAAGGGCTCCATTTATTTAAATTCTTCAATTACAGTGTCCAGATCAGTATTTGCAGTGAGTTCTTGCTCTATAAATGGGATCAGAAGGTGTTCCAAACGATCTTGCAGCATTGTTCACCAAAGTTTTGATTTCACAATGCTGAGTTTTGAAAAACTCTCTCAACTGCAGCTTGTCACTGGAATTGTAGCAATTTTTACTTTCTCACTATATAGGCCTACTATAGAATAGAGAAAGTATAGTGATCGCAAAAAAAATCGATGTTGAGATTTTTGTGGAAATATTCTTTTTGGGACCCCTTAAGTCCAAAAAAGTGGTTTTTACAAAATATCTGTCTGTATGTATACAAAGCTAGAGCGAAAACTATTCGATCGATTTCAAACAAATTTGCACCAGACATGTCAAGTAGGCCTGTATAGATGCACGAAAATGGTTTTGTAAAACAACCCCCATTTTGGCAAAAAAAAACCTAAAAAATCAGTTATTATTTTTTTAGAAAAAAACGGCTCTAACGATTTTGATAAAATTTGGTTTATTTGTAGCCTTTAATGTACCCTACCATATGCAAAAAAACAGCACCTTTCTAAAAATTCTCGTTTAGCTAATAATAATAACTGATTTTTTTGGGTTTTTTGGCCATAAAGGGGGTTGTTTTTCAAAAAATTTCAAAACCTTTTATCGTGCATCAATACAGGCCTAATTGACGTGTTTGGTGCAAATTTGTTCGAATTAGAGAGAATAGTTTTATCTCTAGCTAATTAATAATAATGTTTATTAGTTAATCTCCTAGTTTGAAATCGCCTCTCCTACCCCTCCTACACTAATGAAGTCACTGTGAATCTGTTTAATAATTTAAATATGAGAAAGTATGTGCCAGTTTCTGGTACCGTTTATTTCTAATAGCTTCTTAAAGTTTGAAAACGTTGTTCCTCTATTGTACTTGGACAGCCACTGTGCAAAGTTTAACATTGGACCATAGCTGTAACCTACATAAGAATAAGGGTTTTCTGTTTTTGTACAAAAATAAACATAGGCCTAAATCTTATTTTATGTAGCGGTAAAATAAAAACACTTACCTCGACATCTTTACTTTTCCTAAAAAGATCAAATCGAAGACTTTTGCGAATATTTAGTGTTTTTGGGTCTCTTCTTGTTTTAGTGCAGAGCGAAGACAACTGTAAACTGTTCCACAACGAAAATGACAATCAACTGACTACTGAACAAAGAACCTTCAATAACTGTCCAGTTATCACTTTGCGAGTCCATCTCCGCAAACTTGGACTCGCCCACTTCAGCCTCATTAAGATACCGATCGGGCTCTTTCGACTAATTCTAAACTTCCTCCAGTTAACTTTAGGCTTAGTCTATGTAACGAAATAAAGCTAAGGTTTCAGCAGTGGTGGCTCCAGGTATTCATCTGGGGGGGAGGGGGAGGAATCACAAATATGGTAACTCAAAACGTTGAATTTGAATCGAAATATTCTGGTTGTCAACAGTGTTTTACTCGTTCAATTCTTCATTTTTGTATAATTACTGATGTCTAAAAACTTTGGTTTGGCATCGGCCATCGTACAGCGCAATTTTGATTGTTTGCTTGAGATCTTACTCTCACTTGTATTAAATATGTCAAAATATTACACTTTTTACGACAAAACATTACTTTTTTGACGACTTCTAATGAGTGAAGGTCTGATTTTTAGACATAAGCCCCGAAACGAGTAAGAAAAAGAAAATAGAAGTCACAGATGATGTGACGATGTAACTTATCACTTAGGCCTTATATAACCATATTGTGTGAGTGAGAACAATATTTGTTCACCATACAATACTTTTTACTTCAATGAAATTATTCAACAAATATATTTCGGATTTCAATTTTATTCACAAATTAAAACGTGCGTATGCCTACACGCCTACAATATAATATGTTTATTTATTACTTGTGGAATTATCGGAGGTTAGATTTTTAGTGATTTTATTATTTGTTACTATCCTTCATTGTTCATTATTACCTTTTTAGAATTACGTAAGCTAAATGCTGAACAAAAGGATTTTATATTTTGGAGAAAACATCAAAAATAAAACTCGTTCATTTTATTAATGTACGTAAACTAGGCCTATCGCCTGTATGTACGTGAACAACTGCCAGATTAAACAAGGAGCTTACCTGTTAATGTCTTTTTTTTTTAAGAAAGATGTTATTTTTGAAGTTTGTTTCATATCCG
>JAGFPH010003611.1:87019-103133 GCA_018207615.1 Philaenus spumarius | reverse complement strand
TAAAATTTGCTGAAACTGTGAATGGGAAACTCGTAAGGCTAAACATCCCTGAAAAAGTTGTGTTTTTGGCCCGATATATGGCAGCACCTCTGCGGCAAATTTGTACTACGAATAATTTCCGTAATTATTAACCGATTTTTGTTTTGTAAGTTATTTTGTAAATGATATGAATAAAACATTCACGCTATTGTGATGTTTTTTTAAAAATTTATTTATAAAAAAAGTTTTATACAGATTTTTTTTTGCTGTAATATTTTGTTTAAATCGCAGGTAGTCATTTTGTAAATACAAATTTTAAAAGAATTTTGCCATTTTCAGATATTAACTCGGTCAAATGGTCGTATCGGAATCGTTTTTTAAAGATATTATCATTATTTCTCTCACGCTCCGGTCCCCTCCCCCCGCCGCGTAGCGCACCCCCCTCCCCCAGCACAGCCCAGTCAGCCGCTCTGCCCGGCACTGCAACTGTAGAATTCGTCAACTCACTACTCACTCACTACTCGCATTCATACTCTGGCCGGACACACTTACTAGACTAGACTACTGATTACGACAGGTGTTTGTTATCTGTTAAAAAGTATTTTCTGTAAGTCGAAAAGAGATATCTAGAATAAATATAGAAAAATATACAGTAGTTCAAATTAAAGGATTTATGAAAGTAGGCCTATATACAGGTTCTTTGGCCATACATTATTCAATAACACCAGGGTATGAATAATATTACCCTATAACGTTAGTTATTTGTTTCAAATAAAACTTATATTTTAATACATGAAAACGAGAAATAAATAAAAAATGAATAGTGCAAAATACCATTTATTTAAAGTAAGCCTGAAGTGTAAAAAATAAAAATATAATATAATATAATTCAATATGTTGCATGTCAAGGTGAAAAGTTCTACTTTAATAATATGTTTAACATTTTTAGCAAATTTTGATATTTGTAATTAGTTTAAGTTCTTTGTTCTGTGAGTATCAACAGCTATCCTCCGGAAATGTTTTTTCTGTGAACTTAGCAGCACTGCAATAAATATGAAACAGCTGATCTAGTGATTGAAGTTGCTACAGAAGATAGCTGAAAGACTTCTCTAACTATTAATGCCATAATTTAAGATAATATATTGTCTTTTCATTTGTAATTTGCCTTTAAACTTAAGTAATACGTGATGTGACACCCGTTACATTTTGTTTACAAAAGTTAGTATTACAAAATGAACAAACACCTTAGGAAAATACTTTTACTGTAAAAGTAAGAGGTTTTGTTTCCCTAATGTTTTGGTATTATTATTTTAATTTTAGTTTTATAATTTAATGAGTAATTCGCGTAACGGGTGTTACATAATTTAATGTATCGGGTGTTACAATTCAACACAACTCACAACCATTCAGTGTTTAGTATATTTATATTCATTTTAAGTAGAATTTAAATACATAGCCCTATTGAGAGTTTATTAATTTTGGTAGCAACACTTAAAAAGTTAAGAATGATATGTTATTTTAAATAAAATTGAACACGATAACACCTTCAAATTTCATACTGCGAATTTCCTATTTGTAATTCCAGAATCAATCTTTTAACATATTTACTGGGCAATGAATGTTAGGCGTATCAAATGATTTTATTTATCTTTAAAGTTTTAATTCTATTGCTATTACACCTCATAAATTTTTTTCCCACAATAAAATGATGAGTGACGTTGTAAAGTGTCAGCAGCATTTGCTAAAAGCCAGAGAGTGAGATAAAAAAAGAAGAGAAGAGAACAATACACTAAAAGAAGAACAACTTGAAAAGATCCAAAGCAGAGTAAAAAAATGTAGGGAGAAAAATAAGAAGCGCAATTATCATCAATATATCAGATTTCGCTGGGATATTAAATATCATATTCTGAGAGATGACAAATTTAAGAATATTTTTGGCAAATTACAACAACCTACAGTAGCCCAAAGGACATTTTACAATTCTTTACGAGTTTCCACTAGCAGTTGATATTTTTGAAAAATGAATGAGCTTATGAAGTTCCAAATTGTTAATTCTAGAATTTGATTTAGCGATTATTTTGTTTTTATTTAAAGTTTTAGGCCTATTCTATTAATTCTTGATAGGGGCATATATAAGACTGATCTTTAGTAAGTCTAATTCATAATAGGCCCTAAGGCATGGTATAAAAAGTACTGAACTATATCCATGTAATGTATTAAGTATATATATTTGTTAAATATAAGTTTTTGTATAAAATATAAGTTTTTATTTCTTATAGTGATCAAAGAAACCTCAATTATACTTCTTGTTGTTATTTGACACCTTATTATTATATAATATATGTTAAAAATCTTAATTTTAGCAACAGCGTAACATCCGTTACATTTTAATGTAACACCCGTTACACAAAATTTAATTTTATGTTTAAAAAAATTGAATGCCAATATCAATTTGAATTACAGTTCCATTACATACATTTACTGTGGAATAACTCATATTTTTTTCAAAATTTTACAGTTTTAAAATTCACAGAGTTTTAAGAACATTTACATGAAGTTCAACTTCACTATCCATTTTCAGTAACACCCGTTACACTCCTTTTTTCTATATTTTAGGCTAACTAAGATATAGTTAGCCTTCGTTGAAAGCCGAAGTTGCTTTTTAGATTTTGTTGTTCCTCGGCGATCCATTGAGAAAACAAATGTTAAACGAAATAACGTTCTCAATAACAATAATTACAAGACGACGCAATAGTACAACAAATAAGAATCGCGGGAGAGCACGTGGATGGAAACGCGGGAAACCGTCATGCAACTGTATACAAGCAACATCTGAGACGCGTGGTGGGGGGATAGGTGGCGCGAGTGAGTCACAGCGGCACTGCACCTGCTTCGTGTCACTCTCGCGTTTGTTCTCAGTACTGTAAATGTATAAACAACGATACCGACTAAACCAGCTAGGCGATTTTAAAAATTAAAAGTGTAAAATTAATTAAAAATTATTGTCTTCAAAATGACTACCTGCGATTTGCATTTTTCGTTTTGTAACACAATTATTTTATTATTATTTTTTAAACCAGCAACTTAATTAAAATTTAGCTTCATTGGCGTGAATTCTAATCTTATTCCGTTCACAAATCAGTTTTGCAAATGAACATCGGACGAAAATTCCACCAATAAACACCAGTACAAAATGGCTCCATTTTGGTGCTGCGCCGTGGTGGCAGAATTTGGAACTAATCCTGGGATGTTTAGCCTTAAATGGTTTAAATTTATAGGCCTAATATTAAAACTTTCAGCGCAAACAATTTTACAGAAATAATGACAACGGTTTTAAATGATAAAATTTAATTTCGCACAGTTACTGCCGAGATAAAATGTGAACAACCTTCCTTCCAAAATCTTCACAAAACAGCCATTTTTATATTTCACCACTATTGACCCGAAATTCTTAACCAGTAACTCCAAGAACTTTATTGTAGGCCTACACATGTATTGTGCATAAAACATAAAAAATCTATACAGGGTGATTTTTAAGTATGGAAACGGCTTTATATTGCGCAACTGGGACGTTCTTGGCGGAAGAAACTTATGCTAACCTGTACAGTTTTAAAAATCCTACTTTTTGGTGGTTTTGAAATTTTTGTCCGCCATCTTGGTTCCGCCATATTGGATTTAACTTTATTATTTTAAATGAGATGATGGTCATATGACACATCACCTCAATGTGAAATTTCAAAAGAAAAACAATGGCGCTAACCGTTTTTTGATAGATGCCTTCGTTGTAGAGTTATTAGCATTCAAAGTTACAGTTTTGGGAAAATTGTGTTCACAATAAAATTAGGTAGAACGCACTGCACTATCCATTTTTACATTTTAAACTGCATATTATTTTATATAACTTTTCTTGTAATAATGCGTAGAAAGTAAATAAATTTTTAACAAATTGTCGCAGCTGATCTTTTAGATACCTATTAGCTGAATTTAGCACCTACAGCTGATGAATGGTTCATGAAATAGCCACTTATTTTTAGTTGTTGCTATGTCCATTTATTGTTATACTTATTATTATCATATCTAACCACCATTTAAATTTAGTTTTTTAGATACTTCATGAATAAAAAATGTAAAATTGGATAGTGCAGTGCGTTCTACCTAATTTTATTGTGAACACTAGTTTATATTTAATTCTACACAATGAGGTTAGCTTACCTAAAAGAAGGCGCTGGTGGACTCGCAGATTTCTTGAAGACGGTTCGTATTACGTATGACCAGTTTCTGGTGAAAGCGAAAATGCATCGCGGGTGCATAAAGAGCATAATTTTTTTGATACCTCTAAAATCTAAAAATGAATGAAAAGCCGCGAAAATCGGTACTTGGGGGTTTTTGTGGGCGCTGATCTCATTTCTGACAATGCGAAATGCTCCCGGTGCACCGGGGGGAGGGGGGGCGTTGGTGGAAAATTTGTGAAATTGCGACGGAGACTTGAAATTTTCCTCTCGGGGGTTTTTGGGGGCGCTGATTTCAATACTGACCATGCGAAAGGATCCCGGTGCAACGTGAGGGCGATGGAGGGGGGAAATTTGTAAAATTGAGAAATAGAATTGAAAAATTCCCCTCGGATTTTTTTGGTGGCGCTTATTTCAATTCTGACTAGTTGAAAATCAATTGGTTGCCCAAAATTAAGTGTTTAAACATTTGAAAATATTGTGGTAAATGTAAACATTCATAAGTGGTGTCTATGTTATAAAGGAACTACTATTACTCTATTTTATTAACAATTCAATAAATAACCGACTTCTTTTTATTAACAATGTGGATATTTATTTAACAAGATATAAAAATTATTTCTTTTAAATACAAGTTTCTCCTATGAGAATTAAAATTCTCCTTTCATAAAATATTATGCACATCGCCCCCCCCCCCCCGCGGTGCACCAGAGGCATTTCGCATGGTCAGAAATTAAATCAGCGTCCCCGAAAACCCCTTAGTATAATAGTATAAAGCAACTATTTTAGACCCAAACTCTTTGTTAAATGAGAAGATACATTTCCAATCCAACGCTTTGTTTGATCAGAGCCGAACCCCTTCATCTCCAAAATAAATAAAACTACTGAGAAAAAATCAGTACTGAGACAAGGTCGGGCCGGAGTGTACATGTGCGAGTTGCTATTTTAAAATAAACTACATCGGCATATTCATGCCCCATTACGTGTGTTTGTGTTTTTGTGTTAATGTTTATGGAGTGTTTGTGTATAATTTATAGTTTTTTGACGCGCATTAAACAAATGCAAATCATTTGTTTTCAAACTGTTTGAAAATGCCTGAAAAAATAGGCGAAACGTACGTCACCGAATAAAGGGTGGTGAAAACAGGACTGCAAGCAGTACAAGGAATTAAGGTATTTATGTAATAAAATAAATCATGAATTCAGCCAGCTACGCTAAACTTGTCTACAAATTCAAAAATGATAATATGAAATTACATAACACAATACGAAACAATAAATTTTATAAATTATGTAAAAGGCACAACATCTTGCCAAAATACATTCATTTCGTCATCAACTCAAACTCTAAAGCAACCCAGAAAGCAAAATATTCAGCTGAACACGGAAATAAAACAATTGTATTGCAAAAAACAATTTTTAAATAAGGAAATCTATAACACACATTTAATGCTTGCTAAAGTTTTGTCGAAGGTCGAGTTCGACCAATTAACCGAATCAGTATGGAAACATGTACTGTAGAAACAATTAAAAACAAAATTATTTCGGAAAAATTCACCAAATTGTTGAACAGGAAAACAGAAAACGATAACAAAATAAAAAGTAAACTTTTGCACGTTCATACATTTTACCCTCGAATTGTAAATAATAATTCAGACATACAATTCAATAGACAAGAAATGGATTTGCTTAACAAAGGCTTAAAATACAACATTAGGCCTAAACAAATAAACCCGAAACAAGCCTTATTCAGCATCGAGGCAGCAATTCAAAGATTGCCACTACGCAAACAAAACCTAACCAGATGTTTGATCAGTGACCAGTCAGAGTTACGAGGGATTGGGAATACAAAAGTAAACAAACCTAACCAACACAACGAATATCGTGTACCTAGCTAATAACATAGTTGATAAGGTGTCGTCGCACAATGCAGTCATTACCAAAGCGGATAAAGGCAATACTGTAGTAATAATGAATAAACTGGACTACACGGAAAAAACTGAACAATTTTTGAGGGACAATAACGTAACCATACTTAAGTCAGACCCCACAGCTAGATTTAATAAAATAATTAAAACCGCTATCAATTCTTGCAAACATATTCTTGACAACAACCAAGAAAGATCCACAAAGATGATTAATCCGTCCGCTCCAAAGTTAAGATCGTTACCATAAAAATGGGCAACCAATCAGACCATTGGTAAACTTTACTAACGCACCCACTTATAAACTTTCTAAGACTAGACCAGATAATAAGAAATAACATAACATTCCACCAGAATCACTCTTTAATAAATAGTTAAGATCTCGTCCAAAAACTGCAAAATGAGAAAATAGAATCAAACAATACTCTTGTCTCATTCGATATAGTAAATCTTTAAACCAACGTTCCGATAAAGGAAAGCGTAACCATCTTAAAAAATAATATTAAATAAAATAATATACTGACCAATGATAAGTTGGAAGATCTCATTACCCTCATAACAACATGTTTACAACAAAACTAGTTTGAATTTGACAAAAAATATTACATCCAAACAAAAGGACTGGCTATGGGATCTCCACTATCAAGCATTTTATCAGAGATATTTCTCAATCATATTGAACAGAAATACATAATGAATCCGTCAAACACGTTTTATAAAAACATTTTATGTCTATACCACAGATACGTCGACGACACGATTTGTCTTTTCAATGGAACAGTGAGACAAATAAATATGTTTAAAAATTATTAAAATAAACTACACCCTTCCCTCGAATTCACTTGTGAAATGGAAGTCAACAATAGTTTAAACTTTCTTGATTTAACCATTACCAAAGTTTTAACCAAATTTGTCTTCAAAGTATATAGGAAATCCACCCAAACAAACCACACAATACACGCCACCTCTAATCATCCCCACAACCAGAAAATGTCAGCATACAATAGTTTCATACATAGAGCAATCAATATACCAACGAACAAAGCAGATTTCGATCAAGAAATTAACATAATAAAACATATAGCAATTTCAAATAGTTACGAACACACAATAATAGATCGAATTATAGCAAAAAAGAGAACAAAAACAAATAATAAAAGAAAAACCAAAATATATAAGTATTGATTACCATGGGTTACTTGACAAAATTGCAGACAGAATATTTCGTAAACAAGGTTATAAACTGGCTTTTAAAACAAAAAACAACTTGGATAAAGCAATCAAATCAAAACATAAAGAGGATTGTCCTTACAATGCTAGTGGAATATACAACATCATTTGTGACAATTGCGAAAAACATATAGATCAAACAGGAAGATCATTCAAACTCGTTTCAAAGAGCACATTCCCAACCGTAAACTTAACCCAAACCAATCAAAATTTGCTGAACATATAGACACCGGTCATACTTACACCAATATCCATAATAATTTGCAAATTTTAAATAAATGTTCCAAAGGACCAACCATGAACTTAATTGAAGAATTCCACATTTATAAAGCAACTATTTTAGACCCAAACTCTTTGTTAAATGAGAAGATACATTTCCAATCCAACGCTTTGTTTGACAGTATTATCAGAGCCGAACCCCTTCAATCTCCAAAATAAATAAAACTACAGCGAAAAAATCAGTACTGAGACAAGGACGGGCCGGAGTGCACGTGTGCGAGTTGCTATTTTAAATTTGTTTATAACGGATTTAAAATGCCTGAAAAAATAGGCGAAATGTACGTCACCGAATAAAGAGTGATCAAAACAGGACTGCGAGCAGTACAAGGAATTAAGGTATTTATGTAAAATGTTTGTCATTTGTTTCCAAACTGTTTGCTAACTGTTCGCAAACATTTTGAGGACCTTTTCCGTTAATTCACCACCACGTGTTCTTGGGCTTGCAATTCCGTTTATTCACCACTACTAGCTTCTGGCAAACAATGTTTCCGCAAGCATGTTTGTAAGTGTGTACTAGGCTTAAAGGCCATTATTCTAAGTTTGTGTTTCATGCGTACCGTATGCGTTTGCTTTGAGTTATCGATATTATAATAAACTAGTAAACCCCGTGAAAAGTCACAGGCAGATTAATTAGATACACATCAGAAATACATTGATTCAAAATACTATTTAAAACCAAGAGTCTTGATCTAGGCCTACCTATAACTATGCTGACGGGGATTTTTAACTCTGTAAATGTGTACAATTATAAGGATTATAAAACTATAATTATTTGTTAAAATTTTGTATTTATGTACGTTATTATATATTTATAGAAAGTAAAAGTATCATCTCCTAATTGCTTTTTATTTCATATTGATAGATCAAATGATTTAGCAGTTCCCGGTTATTAATATTATAGTGAAGAAATTAATAATCGAATAATTATGTTAACATGACGTTATACGAAGATGTACGAATGTTTCCGAAGTTAAATGAATAGGTAGGAGTATTTCTTCTTTAAATTTGTATACACGAATATTTTGATGATAAAAGGTTGTATTTATATAAATTGTATAACCTCAAAGCAAATATAACGTATTAATTATAGCATAAATTAGTTCTATGAATCTTATTTAAAAAAAATCAACTTCATAAGAAATTATGATGGAAGCTGCAA
Source organism: Philaenus spumarius (assembly GCA_018207615.1). NCBI lineage: Eukaryota > Metazoa > Arthropoda > Insecta > Hemiptera > Aphrophoridae > Philaenus > Philaenus spumarius. The sequence goes on along the minus strand of JAGFPH010003611.1, from coordinate 94,333 downwards.
ACATAACCTCAAAGTATAATCAATCTACAGGTGACTATTTTAAGTGTGCCACCATTGGTATATCAGAAGCGACAAGATTTACAGGAAACTTTAAATGGGGGACTTTATTATATGTTACTCACGTACGTACACTCGTTTTTATATGAGTTGATGGTGCTTCGTTTTAACGAGTTCGAAATAATGCCTATCTTGGGAGACGGGAATTGTCTAATCCGTGCCGTAGCGTTCTGCGTATACGGAACACAAAATTTTTACAAAGTTCCAAATCTACACTCAATTCCACGTTCACCGTGCATTAAAGGTCTTACGGGAGATAAGTCATGCTGGGAACATCACGTTTATTGTCATGCGGGTTGCGTCAACTGTCAAAGCGTTGCGTGGGAGTTATGTTTTTTTACGGCTAATATCCCAGAGACTGCCATTTGATTAACATGGGCTCCGTACTGCACGGTGAACTTGAAATCGAGCTTAGAGTCGTCTTATTCCTATACTTAACTATATTTCTCAACGCTTTTCTATGATCTCCCATCTTCGAGAACTACTTTAATCTATATAAATAAAAATGTAAATGTTTGTTTGTAACAATCTCAAATCTCCGAAAGTTCTTCACCGATTATTTTCAAATTTTAATACATTACATTCGAATACAAGCGTGTTTTATATACTTTTTGAAAAACAGCAGTACGGTATCTATTGAACATAAAAACAAAAAATATACTAATAATAAATAAATATGTTCATTTTTGATACATTATTTATCTGTTTGCTTTAATATTTCCATTAACAGCTGATTTCAGCTTTAAAGCAATTTTTGTATTTCTAACTTGTAGGTTAGGTTCTTTTAAATATTCATTATAACTGTTGTTATGAAATATCCGATATTATAATAATGTTGATTTTGACATTTAACATTATTTACCATCTTAGCTTTGGGGTTATTATTAATCCTACACTTTTATTATAAAAAAAAAAACATAATTATGTGTAGAAGGTTCCAACGGGGTTGACGTGCGGAGCACGCAGGGGTCTGCCCAAGTTAAATCTTATAATCAAGAGAAGCAAAATTTTGAATTTGTGATCTCCATTGTTGACCATCTTGTCCATAGTCTAAATAGTGTGGATAATTTGTTAAAAGTGTTTTGTTTGTATGTTTTATTATATGTTGTGTATATATATTTATTAAAGTCACTGTTTTTAAGTGATCGGACGATGAGATTACAGATGTCAAAACCAGTTATCCAATAAAACATTATAAATACGGATTGTGATGGGCTATAATAAGGTAATGACAAATTGTGCAGAGGTTAGAAAAATGTGCGAATTTGTGCTACATTAAAGTATGGCGTCTTATTATAAAAAAATAAGCCCACTATTAATGTGAAAAATCTGCTGAAATTTTAAAATCGTACAACATTTTATGATATAGTTGTTAGAATAAAATAAGGACAAAAGTAGGCCTATATTAGTATTTGTTTTCTTTAAAAGCAAAAAAGCTTGAGTGGTCATCATTACCTGAAAATCAAGTGCATTCATATACCCTAATGCACATAGGTTGAAAAAACTCTTTGCTTGAAAGATTTGAAAAACTTCAACAAAACAATCGTGCAAAACAAAAATCTGCTGTGTCCCGTTGTTAATTGTAATCAGCGTAGGTTACACAATGTGTTAATTGTATTGATAGTACAAAACATTGACAAAAGTTAGTATTAACAGTAGTATGATCTAAATTTATTGGTTATTTGTTCTGTTGTCTGCAAAATTAACAGGTTTTCAAGCAATATAAAAGGCAACTTGTACAATATGCAGAATAGGTTAAGATTAACAACGTGATAAAAATATTCCAATGTTTTATCAAGAAATTGTTATGTGTATCATGTATCCCACTCTGCCCTTGTTCTATCTCTCTCCCTGTACAGCATTTATTTATGGTAACTGGTTTACAATACTTAGCCTAGAATAATACAAAAATAATTAAATAAGCGTTGATGTTGACTGAAGTGGTAGCTTGTCGCTACACACACCAAATTACATAATTGATATTGAAACGGGAATGGATAGGTTGTATATTGTTTGAAGCTACTTATGAGTATTTGCTATGGCAGAAGACAGGCTTTTAAATTCATTCGTTTTGTTTTAATTTGCAAGAAGAAATAAACTTAGAGTTAAAAAACTACCTTCCACCAGCAACATGCTCTCTCTCCCCCTCGCAGCCTCTTGTTCAGCTTCCTAAGTGCGCATGTGCACACCTTTGCAGAGATCTGTACAAAAAAAAAACAATTAAAGTATTCAATTAAAAAAATAAGAAACAGAAAGAGCTGTTTATATTAGCAGTGTCAAGTCGAAAATATAAAATTTATTCAAGTTTAAATTTCAACCTGTATGAAAGAACTATTTAAATTATAATAAGGGTGGATGGATTAGATAGACTTTAGAATAGAATAGACTTTATTTTGGGCGAAGTTAGGACCATCAGGTCCTCTCTTATACTTAACCCATAATTATACAATTAAAATTTTAAACATTTTGACATAATTAACTTAAGCCTAAAACAAAACATAAATACACAATAAAGACAAAGAAAAATCCATATAAAATCACAAGAATTCAAAAAGAAAAATCCGAAACTAATATAGCTTCTTAAAGCTTACAAAATAAAATAGCCTAATTTTAAACATATTTATTGAAGTAAAAAAAATAAACAACAACAACATTCACGCTCACATTCATTCATCATCAAATTTAAATAAGCAAATGAAACAAATTGCCTTTCCTACACACCCCAAGCAAAGATGAAATAAAGTTTCAATGACTTTGAAAATTGAGCACAGCTATCAATAGTTTTAAAAAAACCTGGTAGCAAATTCCACAAGCGACAACATGCCACTACGTTAATATATTTTACAGTTCTCTGCTTGGGCATGATTAGCACTGTCGATCCTTTTCTTGTACTTTTTGTACTTATATCCGAGGCAAAAACAAACTTATTTGCCAAATAAGTCAGCACTCTAGTTTGAAGGACAGAATGCAATGTAGTTAAAATATGAAAAGATCAAGTATTAAAAGATATAATTGTTTATAATAGGGACTAACATGATCATCACATTGAATTTTGAGCATGTTGGAGTTTATTAGCCAATTCCATAGTCATGTCACTGACTACAGTATCACAGTAGTTAAAGTATGGCATCATTAATGATTTTACTAAGAGCACTCTAATATGAAATGGCAAGAAATCTTTTATTTTTTTAAAAGAGTGAATCCCAGCAAATACTTTATTGCATTTCTCAGTTACATATTCAGTCCAGTTTAATCTGTCATTGATTGTCAGGCCTAACGTTGCTGCGATATTCTAATAATTCACCTTCAGTTTTAAGTTTGGGGAGATTGTTCAAGTCTATTGTGTTCATAAGTTGGGAGTAGCCTATAATAATGGGTTGCTCAACTGCATTGCCGATGTCATTGACTTTAGAATGTAGATATATTTGCAGATCATCAGCATACAGATAAAGCATACAGTATTTTAGTCTAGTACTAATGTCGTCAGTATATAATATACTAAATAATAAAGGTCCTAAAACGGATCCCTGTTTAACTCCACGAGTCACAGCCTCCCAGGCAGACATTTCTTCACCATCACAAACTTGCTGCTTCCTTCCAGACAAATACTATTTGACCCAAATTATGCTTTTAGGTGACAGTCCGATTTTCTTCAATTTTAAAAACAATAATGAATGGTTAACACTGTCAAAAGCTTTAGAGAAATGTAATATAGAGTTAATATTGTAGCCTCTCTACAGTCCATCGCCAACTGTATATCGTCAGAGACACATATAAGTGCTGTCGCAGTGCTATTGCCCGTCCGAAAGTCTGACTGAAACGGACTGAGAAAACTATTATCATCTAAGTATTACGTCCACTGCTGATGGACTATTCGCTCTAAACATTTGGATAGGGATGGTAAGTATATAGGCCTATAGTCCCCTTTACCTGAAGGTTTAGATGTCTTGCTGATAGGGCGGACCAAAGCTCGTTTCCACATATTCGGAAATATACTGTTTTCTAAAGATGTATTAAATTATTAAATAGTTTTGTAATAACAGGTAAAGTTGAGACTATGGTGCCCTTTATAAACCTAATAGGTGTGCCGTCAGCACCTACAGCATTACTGCCCAGTCTACAAATAGCTTTAACGATTTCTGAGCCTAGAACAGTGGAGAAATTGAAGCTACTAGTTGCATCTGGAATATTTTGCAATTTAGATATTAAATTGTTAATGGGTTGATTATTTGAGGGAAAAGGCGCTACAAAATACCATTTAATTCACCTAGAGGGAACGCAAACTTTGCCAATAAAGTTTGGAATAAACTCTCTAAACGGAGAGTTCTATCTCTCAACACCACGCCATAGTACTGCTGATGATTTACTAGAATTGAATAGCATATGGAAATGTCTTATTTTAGAATTCCTAATTTTCTGTTTTACTCTATTTCTAAATAAACGGCCTACTGTTGTCGCTTATCATTTAAATCATTCAATTTCTTTGATTTACGGTAATACACATCTTGAAGGTTCATAAGCTGCCATATATGACACGAAATCCAAGGCCCTGGGCTACTGGTCACTCGCTTTTTTACAATTGGGGTGTGTTTGTCATAAATCTCAAGAAGAAACTTATTAAATATTTCAACCATTTCATCAATACCGTTAAGGCTTTGTATTTCATGCCATGGTTTGGTTTTAACATCAGTCATAAAGGTTTTGTAATTAAAATGTTTATGATCTCTGCACAAAATAAATTTAGGTGGATCTAACATTAGTTGCAAGTGTAAGTGTAGGACAGACTTTAATTCATCTAAATTACACGCATTGGATGTTCTTTGTGTAATATGTGACTAATTGAAGACAAAATCTATGCCCTGTCAGAATTGAGTATATGAGAATACCCTCTGTTGATTCAATTTAGAAAAGTTTGTTTTAATAAGATAATTCTTGATAAGTCAGAGTTCAAGGAACTTATCAATAGTGAGGATTGGGGCTTGCTAAGTAAATACCTCGAGCAAGCATTGCTCTATAGATGGACCTATAGAGTTCATTTTTGTTATTTTATATAATACTATTTACATTGGTTAAGGTTATATCAAGTTTAAGTCATGTATGTGTGAATATCGAATATTTTACCAAGGTTATATGTTTATAATAATTGCAGTATGTTTTTGAATGTATGAATGTGAACTAATGAGTTTGTATATAAAATAAAATAAGTAGTTACCAACCTGGCAGATGGTCATAAGGCCATGATAGATCAAATATGAAAACTTTCATATAATTGTATTTAATTGGACAGTAAAGCATAATATTATTAATAATTAATACAAAAAATCTAACTCGCACATCTATAAAACTAATTTATTTTGTATTCATTATTTAATTTTGTTACAGATAAAACGTAGAGTGACCATGCTGTCTTACCATGCTAGGTGTTTACTATACATAACATTATCTGCCATTGTTATATATTCAACAATTTTAATTATGAAACCGAACAAAACCAGCGAAATTCAAGACAGAGCTCTTCAGTTGTAAGTTGGAAGTTTTAAATAGTTCTAGCAGTATTTAATTCTTATAATCATTGATTTATACATATAATTATTATTTTTAAAAACAATGTTTATCTTGAATGTTTACTTTTATAACATACCTTTTAAATGACATAACTGTCAAACTATGTTTACATATGAAATTTCTTTAAAAACCATACCCACTCCACAAAATATGCATCCTATGTTTACTTTTGAAATTTCTTTATATCCATAATGGGTTTTAACAATATTTTCTCTGATAGTATAAATAATTCTATTGAGAAAACATAGTTCTAATGATAACTTTAATGGCATCTGTTATTTAAATTTATGTACTAACAATTTGTGTGTTTTTTTTTTATAGAAAACAAATTGCCAAGATGATTCAGTCGTCTTCTAACTCAAAGTTATGGTAAGTAAATGGCAATTTCTTCCGTGTATGTTGACAATATAAGAATCCATCAGCATCTTTGATTTCTAAAGAGCTCATTTTCGAATTGTTAAGACATTTTTGGTGATATGAATAAAACAAAGTAGTTACTTCAACTTTTTTTAGTACGAACTCAATTTCATGGGATTGAAAGTATTATCTCAGATTACCTTTTGTTTTCTGGGTGGGCGAGTATTTTTTTCTTATTTTTTATGAAAGAAAAGGAGATTAAGTGCATTAATCTTAATTGATAATTTCTGGTAAACAATACACTGTTCGTTATCCATAGCTTTTAGATTTTTCAATACAGGAAACCGGTCTGGTCGGGACCGAGACCCTGGCAGGTTACGAGTTTGGCCGGTTGATCCGAGGTTCCTGTAAAAAATATATGTTTGTTCAAAAATAACCAACAAATATATTTTATAAATAGCCAAGCAAATAAGACGTTATTGCAACTCATTTTATTGTATGTACTGTACATACATAAGCAAACAAACACCAACAAATTAAACATTTTAACTTACATAAACTTTGAAAACTTAATTTACATATACTAATTTATATATACGAGAACTTTTGTTCTCACGAAATTCAGTAAAGGTTCCGACCAAGCAACAGACGAGAAACAAAGGATGCCGCTTTGTTAATTGATTCTAACAAAACATACAGTTGATTTGATTCCCCTCTTGCTTCAGCGGCAACTGTATTTTTTCTTTGAATCAATTAACAAAGCGGCATCCTTTGTTTCTTTTTTACGCCCCTCCTCCCCTGTTCCCCTGCCACAACACTCCCCTGTTCCCCTGCCGCACACCTAATGTTGTGTCACCCGCTTTATTTTCTAGGAAATGTCCGTCAAACAACAATGTTTGAGACTTCGGCCAATTAATATATTTGACTCTGTTGTTCCTTGGGATAGGCTGGTTAATCCAAGGACCTGTTGATCCGAGGCCAGTTAAGAAGGGTTCTACTGTACCATGTTTTTAAATTTTCCAATAATAAATGCTTTTCTTTTTCAATCGTCAGTTTATTCAATTCCACCTATTGTAGTATAACTATTTTTTTTAGCTGAAGTATGGATAGTACTTTGGTGTTGTCTGCGTCGTACAACATTTGTGTTTTCGACATATCACAAGATCATGTATCAATACCTAAAAGAATATCGGTTTGAACATATCGATATATCGGTGTTCGATACATTGAAAGAAATTGTATACATTTTACAACTTAAGTTTACCATTTTTCACATATTCTTAAAGTTTTATTTTTTTAAATAAAACAATTGTATGAACCGGATAATTATTAATT
>JAGFPH010003611.1:59029-87009 GCA_018207615.1 Philaenus spumarius | reverse complement strand
TATTAATTTAATAAGGTACCTATATCTATCAAACACTCTTATTTTTTGGGCAAAGTGAATTTCTTCTATGGTGACTTACCACCATTTTTCGTGCGAGTAGAAAATATTTTCAAACAAGCAATGACTGCAACAAGCATGCGTCTGTCTAATTTGCCCTGATGATGAACTGCTGCATGTTCGGCAAACAGCCGTCAACATGTTACAGGCGGTCATCAACCGAAGCAGAAAATATATTAATTTAATAATTTGTTATTACATAATAGGCCTACTTATAAATTAATGTTAGGATAAAAAATATTAAAAACTAGGTTCATTATGTAGTAAATATTTCATAAAACATGTTACATTTGCATGAAAATTCAACATACAGATAAATCAACTTATACGTAAAGAAATATATTTAGAAATTTTAATCAAATATTTATTATTATTATGGCGTATATATATTTATCAATATCACCGATATATTGGGATACAAATGTATTGATGTATCGAGATCGATATATTCGATATATTGTTGCCATCCTTACTTTCAATGAAAACCTTTTGGCTACTTTTTAAAATTTACTACAAAACTAGGCTTATTTCCCCCGTTGTCGATATTGGTCTTCTCTTCTTGGTGAAAATGATTGTTTGTTTCTCACGTGCTGTACCAGCAGACACACCCCAGGTACCTTACAAAAACACGATTATCTTTCATTCTTTATAAGTTCAAGGTAGGCAATGATAACCACCAGGTTTTCCGCCTTAAAAAAATATATATATATAAGTTCAAGGGAATCGGTTTTCCATGTTTTTAGTTTAATTGATTGAGTACCAATCAGTAGAATTTGGTTTTCTTATACTTATTAGCACCTTCAACAGCCAAGTAGTTGCTACTGGTTTTCCAAAAGCACTGTAACATTTTGACAGATTTTCTTCTTTGATATTACAACTCTCGGAACTTAAATTTTTAACTAAAATTACACCATCCTGATCACTGATATTGATCGATGTTATCTCACTTGTACCGTATACTGCATTTTTTCTGAACTAATAGACTGAATACCTCATATGGAATGACATTGAAAACAATCTTAATTCTATTTGCAGTGTACAGTCGTGTTATTTTTTAAATTGTAATAATTTTTCTGCTTACACACTTCCCCAGCAAGGGTTAATTTAACTAAATTTCAAGTGTAAAAACATGGACGAAGACCATACTCGAACCAGGACCTTTACCATTCCGTAGTACTGTTCTGCCAATTGAGCCACCCTGATCACACCAGATAATATAAAATTGACCAATATCAGTTGGCAGAGCAGTACTATGGAATACTCGAACCAGGACCTTTACCATTCCGTAGTACTGTTCTGCCAACTGAGCCACCCTGATCACACCAGATAATATAACATCGACCAATATCAGTTGGCAGAGCAGTACTATGGAATGGTGTAAAGGTTCTGGGTTCAAATCTTGGTCTTGGTCCATGTTTGTAATTTAGTTAAATTAACCCTTGCTGGAGAAGTGTTTAAACAGAAAAATTATTACAATTACATTATAAAAATTAAAACTTTTCTAAAATAACTCAATGTTTATTTAACTTCAAGTCTTTGTGGAATTTACCTTTCCTAAGTTTAACGCCTGTAGAAAAGGATCGTGATACAGGTTGAAAGCCTTCATGACCATCTCGTTTGGAGTTCCTTCTATGTCTGCGACTTACTGTAGTTTAAGTATTTTTCTCAACTGAATTAAATCGTCTGCCTTGAAGAAGTATATTTCTTTCTACTCCACAGGCCATAATCCAGAGGAATAATCCTTTTCCATAGTTCATTTTGAGGGAAGAGATAGTAAAAAATGTTTATCCCATTTCTTCTTTGTTCCACATATATTGAACTCAGGCCTTCTTTCTTTCTTTTTTATAACAACCTCTCAGCTGGAAATGAAGACACCACTCACTTTGTTTGGGTATACTCATCTTTCGTAGACTATTTCTCTTAAAATTAATTTCCCGTTGCTCTCCAGCTCCGTCCAAGTAACTTTAATTGGTAGAAGGATTCTTCTTACCGTGTGAGTCCATTCTTAACCTCACTACTCAATACATCATAAAGTCTAAACCCGATATAGTATTGTTGACAAAAAGCAATGCAGTCCAAGTGACAGTCGGGCAACACCACCGTGGTTCTCAGGCTTAGGTTTCATTGTACAGGAGAACACCAATTATCCAAATCCATTGGGACCAGGTCAGATTCGTATATGGCTCTGGAATTAAGAAAAACATCTGACAGATGTAGAAAAATAAATTTTATTAATGTAATTGAGAGTTATACGTACGTACAGTTCGAGCAAACTAGGAGTGTGTTTGGCCAAATGGGCATGTCATCCCTTCTACATCTCCTTAAACCTGCCTTGGTGGTACAAGCAGTTCCACAAAACTAGGTCCACCAATAACATTTAACTGAGAAAATGGACAGCGTCTTGCATTCTTATAACTTTACCTATTTGCTTATTACAACATTTATATAAAAAAAGTATTTCACCTTTTGGAGAAAACTATGACAAATATCTATAAATAAGTAAGGTTTTGTTTCATAAAAAAAATTATAAAATGTTATAACGATCTGTGATGAAAAATGGTACAAAGTTTTTGTGTAAAATAAAAGTGATGACAACAAATGTTCAAAGCGAGAATTTTTTGTATTTTTAGGCAGAAAGAAAACTTTTTGCGAGAAAGTTGTTGATAATTAGTGGAATTTACTTTTTTATTTGAAACAATTTTCTGTTTGACCATTTGTTTTTTCAAGTAATTCCTGTAATGAATACATTTGGTGCAATCCTGGCTGTTCCGTAGGTCCACTACAATGACTACATAATACTATCTTGCTTTCATCATACTGTATTTAAAGTTTTAGGTTTTGTACTCGTATAACATTGTATTGTTAGTCGCCAGGTTGGTGAAAGTTAGTAAATATACATACGTAATTTTTGTGGGATAAGTAAATAGGATGATGTAAGGGGAAGGGTGTCTCAGGAAATACTTCCTGCCTTCTGCTCTCTTTATTTGTTGATTCCAAGAGCGCATTCTCCTCATAATTTTTAACACATGCGCAAAAGATTTGTGAACCCTTATTATAGCATGATAAGGTTTTTTGTCACATCCTGTATATATGTATAAATAAAACAACTAATTTTTTCACGTCCTGTTCACTAAGAAAAATGTGTTTATCACTTTTATTTACCCTAACTTTACAGTGACAAACTATAGGGTAACAGTGAAGAACAAAGGTCTATTTTGTTTTTATTGAGGTTGTACTGATGACGTTGGACACAATATACAAAGCGTGGGGATCCCTCTTTACTTGGACACATTCCCGGAGTGAGGAAACTGCACATATGTTGTTTAATAAAGTATAAACATGAAAATTAAAATAAAGTTACTTTATATACAAACGTATTAAAAAATGTATCATAATGAACAGTCCGTACTATTAACAGTACAAGAATAGTATTATATGTCACTTGAAACATGTCGAGGATAATGCTTAAAAAAAGTAGCTCGTTTATTATGCGCTGCAAAGTTCCGCAAGTTTGTTTTCCAGACACGCTATGATCAAGCCCTCATTATTATTTTCTAAATTTAATATTTTTCCCCAAAATCGATTCGGATGATTGGACTTCTACTGATAAGCTTACAAAATTATCAGAAATAACGAGTTGGTATTATAAAAATAAATAAAATGTCCTGAAAAAGATATTTATTTCATTTAATTTATTTACTGGTCGCAAAACAAAATACATTTGTATGACCTTCAGTCATTTTATGAATTATTTAAACTAAAACTAATTCAGAACAATCAAATACAAATTGCAGTGAAAATTACATATAGCCTGCAGCAGAGAACAACAAAAAACATTTCAGGGCTAGTACTTTACACATTAAAACTTACAACAAATAAATAATACAATACACCATTAAACAGAATAAATCAACAATATGAGACATTATTAATGTAGATTAAGTAACTAAATAAATCAAGCAGATTTTCCCTTTTAATCAGGGGCACACGTCTTCCAAATATTCACAAATTGAGAAATAATGCTTCCTAAGAAAAAATGATTTTAGTTTAAGCTTAAACCTAACAGGATCACGCTCTTTTTTAATTCCTAGAGGTTATTTGTTAAAAATTTCAATCCTACAGAATCAACACCTTTTTTGTCTTGCATTTGGCATAGAATTGAGGTCGGAGACTATTTTTAGCTCTGGTATATGCCCATGTATATAAGAATTTTTGCAAAATTTACTTTCATATTTTTTTTTTACAAACAATATACATATTTACATTTTCCATAAATGGAAATGGAAGAATATTAAGTTTTCTAAATAATGGCCGACAGGATGTTCTACATGGTACACAACAAATAACCCGAATTGCTTTTTTGCATTTTAAACACAGATTCTACTGCTGGAGCACTCCCCCACAAATCAACACCATAATTTAACACGGAATGAAAACAAGCAAAATATACCATCTTTACAACTTCCCGGCTAACACTATTACACGTAGTTCTTAACAAATAACATTGCTTGCTTAGCTTTATATTAAGTTTCTCTATGTGCTTATTCCAGTACAACTGATCATCTATAATCACTCCAAGAATAAACTGTCCTAGGAATCACTGTCCTAGTTAGATAAATTTTTTCTATGCCAATATGAAAATTACTTGCTGCTGCCGCACATTTACTTCTATTTTGATACCTTATACAATGAGTCTTTCCAATATTTAGTCAATTTATTGTTAAGAAACCAATTATCTAACTCTTTAAGAGCTGTGCTTGCTGTTTTCTGCACTTCTTTATAGGATTTATCTTTAACAATGACAGTGGTGTCATGAGCAAACAAAACTAAATTTCCAGATTTGATATGTTCTGAAATCATATATATTACTAATAAAATAGGTCCCAGCACTGATCCCTGAGGTACACCATATTTCAATTCCAAAGAATTTGATCTGCATTTGGTCACATATCCCATGCTGTGTTGTGTTAGTTCTATGATTTAAGATCTATCTTCAAAGTTTGACTTAAACCAATTATTAGCCAAGCCTCTGACTCCACATTTTTCTAATTTATATAATAAAATAGAGTGATCAACTGTATCAAAAGCATTCATTAGATCGCAAAAAATACTTAGACCATTTTCTGCTTCTTCAAAAACCTTATAAATATCATTTACAAATTGATACAGTGCTGTTGTCGTTGATCTGTTACACCTAAAACCATTTTGCGCATCTATTAAGATTTCAAACTTCTCAACAAATGACATCAATCTTCTCTTCATTATGTGTTCCAGAGTTTTTGAAAAACCTGATAGTAATGACACTGGGCCAACTTTTTTTAAAGAGTGGCTTTACCAAAGATACTTTTAACCTATTTGGAAAGACACCTGTCCTAAATGAACAATCAATTATATTTTTTAATGGCTGCAATAATTCTTTCCTACATTGAAAAACCTGGAATTGAATCCAACCCACTTGATTTCTTATTTTTCAAATTATTCATTGCCAGATCAAAGACAGGAAAGAAATTATTAACATTTTGAAGGCAAATTCTCTTTTCTGAGAAATATATACTACTTGCTAGTAGTATTTGTTTATTAGAAAGTCTTGGTCAAATCCATTTTGAACAAAAGAAATGCCATTGAAGGTGCCACCTACACGATTTTAATCTGAATTGATTATGTAGATTTCTATTTAGGTCATATTAAGTAAATAATGTTTCTAAATATACCTTGCTTGTACTATTACAATAGCTTTTATGAATACTAATAGGTGCGCCAACACACAATCATTAACATAATTCAAATTGTTATTATTCCGTCTTTTGTTTGGATAGTAAATAACTTTGGTGATTTTACTAGTTTCAAGAGAGGTAAATTATTGTTTTTTTCTAAAAGGTTTTGTAATTATTAAGTTGAGTGCTTTGAAGCTTTTAATGATTTCCCTAATCTATACTTCATATACAAATTTTTTAACTTCCCGCTAAGAAAATTGAAAATTTTCTAAAATCGGTAAGTTATTGGTTTTACCCCGTTTTTCGAAAATCGAGTATTCATCAGATCTCGATGTTTTGAGGTCCTAGGAATCTTCCCTGACCACTCCCGAGAGGGTGTCACCCTGTCTGTATGTATGTGTGTGTGTGTGTGTGTATGTAAGTATGTGACCCGCTTATAACTTTTGAACGGCTTAACCGATTGGATCCTACCAAACGGCGTTCTAAAGAGTTCCATCAAACTTAGATTTCCTGAAAATTTCAACTAATTCGGACCGGTAGGTTCTGAGAAATTTCGAAAAACTAAGAAATAAAATTTTTTCAAATCAGTTTTTTTTTAATAACTTTTAAACGGCTTTACCGATCAATTCCAAAATCTAATCAGCTTTTAACCTTGAAAAGCGACGTCGATCGCTACCAGTCCGGTCAAAATCGGTTAATTCATTCGTGAGATATCGTGAACGAAAGAAAATAAAAAAAAGTGTTTTTTCTCAATTTCTCCGAAATTTTTCATCAAAAAAATTTTTGTTGTCAATTCTTTCAATGGACTCGAAAAACTGCATCGATTGCCGCAAATCGCATAAAAATCGGTTGATTCATTCAAAAGTTATGGCAGTTCAAAATTTCCAAAAATAGTGTTTGTTGTAATTAAACTTAGCGGGAAGTTACATGGATGGCCTTTAGGGTCAACCGTTTTCCAAATTTTTTTAAGTTAAAATTACTGAATCTAAATTATTTGATTTATTTAAACTTAAACTTTGCTTTGTGAAAATTACTCAATATTTTCAGCTTAGTCATTAACTAGAGTAATGGTGATTGCCAGTAGTTGGAGAGTACTACTAGTTGTTTTGTTTCAGAAGGCAGCATTATTTTCTTATGGTTACTTTCTTGAAATAATCTAACTTCTCATCTTATTTATTTTATATTATATTTTTCTAAACTCATTTTCAAGTACAAGTATTCAAGTCAACAATTGATTTTATAAGTTATAATATTCTTTCAATGTTGTATGTTATACGAATTTCCCTGTTTTTAACTTCGATTTATAAATAAACAGAGGTACAATGAAATGGTTTAATCACTTTATAATACCAATTGAGTACACATGAGTATTTAATTATCTCGGGGATCAATGTTTATAAATTTTGCCGGCTTGCTAACGGTTATATTTGTAACACAATTCTTTGTAAAGTCAATACCTAAGAAGTTTAAAAAATTCTTAATTACTAAAACAATTATTTCTTTACTTAGGCCTAATGAATGGTGATTGATTTGTATGGAATGATTGATGGATGATTACAATTTTGAACTTACGCTAAAATGTTCTACTTAAAATAAGATAGTCCTTTGATGAATTTTGAGATTGAGGACGCGAATGATATTATTTGGTGGGTAATTTTAAAGAGGTATAAAATTTATAATAGAGAGCCTGCAGATCTGATGTGTTGTAATGAATAACTATAATAGTTGACTCACCCAAATGGCTTAAGGTGGCTATTATAATTTGATATTTTTTTTTTTTGTAATACTGTACTTGATATTATTAGCGAATTTCCATAGGTAAAATGAGCTATTGCAGTGGCCCTTATGGTGAGACCCAAGGTCGGGAGTAGCAAATGAGCACCGATCATGGTCCCCCAAACACGTTTTGGGGTGTCATTAAAATTCATATGTATATATGTGTTCACACTCTAGCGGCTGCATTTTAAGTCCGATTTGGTCCAAATTTGGTACACGTTGCCACGCGCAAACCTCCCTCCGCTTTACTTATTTAATAAATTCAACCTTTTGTTGTTAACTTTAAAACTTTCCCTCATCAAATAACACCCAAGTGTTTTCAGGCCTTATTTGATGTTGTTCCCTAGTTAGAACAATTTGAGAGGTTTGGCGAGGGCAAGAAAAAGAAAACCTTTTGTTTCCAATTCTTAAGTTTTTTAAATTTAAATTAATTAGTCCTTTTTTGTCTTCTGTGTAGTACACTAGCTCAATTCTAGACTCTTTTTCGGGATCGTTCCCTTTGGAGTTAAATTTGTAGTGATCCGTGAATAACTCACCTGCTGACTTAATTACACTAGAGCACTGAATGGTTTTAGGATTATTTTGATTGGATTCGTAAATTATATATTCAAAATTTTCTATTGAAAACACAAAACGATTTATTGATTAAACATAAATGCATTAACTTTGAAATAACAAATTATTATTTTCAAAAACACAATGAAATTTATTAATATTTAACTTATAATTACGTAAATTGAAAAGTAGCAAAGTGATGAATTAATTTATTAATTAAAATTTGTATATTAATGATTCTATTATTTACATACGACGATTTGCCATTGTGAGTAATGAAATTTACTAAACGAGTTTACTTTATTCAATTTCCCCAGAATCTCTTGAATTTATTTATTTTATTTAATTTAATTTATTTTTTATTTTGCAAAAAAGGGATTTATTTAAAATTATAAGTAACAATGATTGTTTGCCACTTACAGAACACAAGAAGTTCGACGCGTAATTCTTCCTGTTGGTTTCCAGCAATATAAAGTTGTTCTCCTTGGTCCCCAGAATGGTTTCTTTGGTTTACAGTTGTCTTCTCCTGGATTTAATTAGAGTTGTCCTCTCCTGGTTTATTGTAGTATCTTTTGGCAAGATAGGCCGTTTATATGGATATTCTTCTCCCGAAATTATCACGACCCGACTTAGCTTTAGGCCGGAGCTAGTACGTAACGCACACCGTAACTGATCACCCTTCGACTTTCTCTAAGTACCCTCGGAGCTCGGTCAGATGTTTCCTCGTTGGCGATTCGTGCTAAACTAAAGTTAGAGGGGATGCAAGCTGCTTTCCTCGACTTGTTACTTGTCAAACGAGCATCTTCCTCTAGGTGACAAGAAATTCTGATTTCTTGCTTTAGAAATATATTCTTGCTTTTATTTTATATATTTTTTTTTTTTAATATATTCCCTGATTTATTTGATGAATTTTAGTGCCTTTATTTCCTTTCGATTAGGCCTAATTTAATTATTATCTTCATTTATTGAATTACAGTATGCGCTCTGTTTTGTTTTACGTAGTACCTCCGATGACGTAACTTCCTTCTCGGTGCTTTGGTCTTCAGTTCATGTCATTGCCTGTCGATTTGCAATTTTGGCTTTGATTTCATCCAAACTCCATAACTTCTTTTTGCGTGGTCGGATTTTGATTTTATTGACTTCTATGGATTGGTTGACGTTTTCTGGTTTCTCTGGAATTCGAATGGCGTTTCTACTCCTCTTCATTCTTGATTTATCGACTTCGTTAGTTTTGTTTATATTTTGAAATTTATTTCCCGTAAATTTGAAATTTTCCATTTTTACTTGCTTGTATCTTCTTCGGTTGGTCTTGAAACGCGCTGATCTGGTGTTGGATTTTTATTAGCTTGTTTGGTTGTTTAGTTATTCAGCTTTTTGTTTCTCTAATTGCCTTCGTTTGGTTTTCGACGTTTTATTCCCCCCCTTTAAAGCTCTTTTCATATCTCACATGGCATTACAATTTATTACACATATATATACCCTATTTTATCAATATTTCCCTTTTATTATTCTCCCTTGTATTTATTTTGAATTAATAAAATTTTTTATTAATTTATTTTATTTTTACCAAACTACTTATTTATTTATTTTGAACTTTGGCTTGATTATGCCCTATTATTGACTCTATTAAATGCTATTTTTTATGATTTAATTACATTTGAACTTTATAAGTTATTGGCCCTTTTGTGCCCAAGAATGACTTTAAACTTTATTTTTTAGCTATTAAACTTTATAACTTTATATTTTTTATTACTTTATTTTCTTAACCCTTTTTAACTCTACAAATGACTCTACTTTGTTTTTGGATTTTATTCAAATTCTGCCAATTCAATTTGTTTACGCTTACATTTTTGTCTATAACTTTTTAACAAATTATCATAACAAAATTAATTTTATTACTCCTTGCTTATTTAACTATCCTTTCAACATAAATCTAATAATAACAACTTTTTTCAATAAAATAACAAACCCCTATCTTTCAATGTTATCTCATTTCAACCAAATTTAGACAAGACTGGACAAGTCTATTCCTGTCTGTTCCTGCAAGGTTTTGGCTCGATTTTGTCGCTAAAGCATACGTCATCTTCTGTACGTATTCAACTAACACAATTTTAGTTAATTCTTCAAAATTATTAATAAAGACTATTTTCACATTGGAAACTACTTTTTTATCTTAATTTTGGGCTTTTTAGACACCCTTTGGCTTTAATCTTTTGTTATAATGACTTTGAATTTATTTTCATTAATGTAATTAATTAACCCCAATTGAATCGGTCGATTGGCCGTTTCAACGTGTTGGTTGTCTATGTCGCTCGGACGAGTTCGTTAGCCAAAAAAATCCAACAACCGGAAGTACGTTTTTTGACCGGAAGTAACTATTTTTTTAGATTTTTAGTACAAGAATGAAATTTCTTTAGAGTTTTTTCTAAAAATATAAATGTAGGATGTTATTCTGCACATTTTGTTTTTTTACGCGACCTTATAGCTCGCTTGGTTCCCCCAAAATCGGCCAAAATGTAAAATACCATAAAAGTACCCGGTTCGAAGCCAAGCGGTGCAAACTCGCAAGGCCACTAGGAGGAAACAAATTCTACTAATATATTGCGTACACACAGACAGCTGTTCAACGCCTTCATGAGTAGACCTATTTCCCAAATTGTTGGTTGAAACCCTAAAACATAGACATATAAACTTAATTTTGGAAATTTGCTGAACTCAGCGGTCCAGCTGCGTGGTCGAATTATTTATTAACTTTGTTGGCGTAACATATTATTTCTTCTTGCTGCATAATCTAGCAGATTTATGTGGTATATTTTAAATTGCCTGCCATAAAATAAAAAATGAACTGTTCTCAAACAAAGCTAGTAACAAACTCTTCACAATTAACTACCATCTTCTTCCTCCCTACTCCAACTATGCTTCCTCTTCTTCCTCCTCAACGTTATTATTTCTTCTTTCCTTTTACATTATGTTGGCCTACACTTAAGTCTATATGATTTTTACAAACATGATGAGATCTTATTACTAATGTTTTGAAATGGTATATGAGTATAATGGGCTATGTGTTTCTTTTTTTTAATTATTATTATGAGTATCAGGGACTGATGACAAATGAGATGATCCCTGATATGATGTACCAACTGCTTATGAATAAAAACGAATTTTTGGTATCTTTACAATATACTTATTCCGTCTGTGACTTATTTGTCATTTTCTTATTTACACGTTTCAGAAATGCTGTCCCTTCCTCAGAATCTTCTCTCAAAAGAGATTGTTTAGCTGGGAAAAGACAAAAGCAAAAAACTGTTGTTTTGACTTGATATGGCATGGTCTTTCCAAAAATATTGACTAATAAACATGGTAATGTAAACATAACAACGGCTTATTAAGCAAGAAACAATATAATATACTCCATCCTTAAACCATAAGACTGGTGGAATCCAAAATTTAATATCACATTACTAGCTTTAGTAGTTATATAGATATAATAATTACTTTTCCAGTGGAGGTTTTCCATTTTCCGACACTTTGGAATTCCAAAAGTGTTTTCTTGAACCTTACTACAATATAAGAGAAACATTACTAGCATATTTGACTTTTCAAACTGTTACAGTCATAATTATATTGGCTTTTATTTACTTAATTTTCCGTTGAATGTAGTGAAGTACAGAAAATGTCTTTCTTAGTTGTTGCCTGCAACACGTATAAGTAACAACCGTACTAAATCTCACTTTAATTGGTCCAATAAATCAGGAGATATCGCGATGAGTCAGTCGTTCAAGACTTTACCTCATATATAGTGACTAACCATTTCTGGATGATTATTTTCATTATTTTTGTCGACAAACCACAATTGTTTTGCTTTTTGTTTCCCATCAACAGGAAAGGTGGACAGGCATGCAAGCATCCTCCATTAGAAGTGGAAAGTCCAGAAATTATGAAGTTTATGAAGTATCAGCCACCACTTGAATGTGCTCCAGAAAAAGATTGGATAGAAATAAGAGGAAGTAGGGCCTATATAACTCAAGCTGCCAAAGACAAATATGGAGAAATTGAATGTTCTTTTACAGGTATTTATAGTTATTTTATTCATCTATACCCTAATCTTACCACAGCCTCAGGCAGAAACTTATATTATTTTTTTATCAGCTTATATTATCAACTATTCTAAAATTTTTTCGTCTCTTTCCGATATTGTTCAGCTATAATTATGTGTTGCATTTAAATTATAAAAGTAATCAAGTTCATGCATAACAAATGCAGTGTTTATAGTACACGTACCAATTTGCGCTGTTTTAATCATAACTTTGCTCAAGAATCTAGGCAAGGCGCCCATGTGATATTTTCCAGGTGGGGCTAGGCTGGTATGTATGGAGATTAAGAAGTATCCTCCCTCGACCAAAGGAGAGTCCCGGGATATTTCTGACCTCCCCTGGAAACTTTTAAAATTTGGGAAGTAAATTTGGCTGTTTAGATCAAATATTAACTGTCAAATGTTTGCCAGTTTTTGCTCATAAAAAGTTCCAGTTCTGACCCTTTTGAAAAATTCACTCTTATTAAAATACTAGACTACACATACTACTCTTTAAAGTAAGTGGTATCTAAAAAGGTGCAGACTTTTTCCCATAATTGTATGGTTTTACCTTCCAATATATTAATACTGTTACATATATGACAGATTTGTATAGCCTTTTAAAGAAAAAAACATCCCCTAGATATCAAACTCGGAAATGCTTGAAAATCGCACTGGATTGTATTCTATCTCTGAAGCGATTTGAAAAAAAGATCCCCTAGATTATCAACTCAAAATACTCAAAACTAGTTTTAAAATAAATTTTCAAATTTCATTTTTTTTTCTTTTGTCGTAATAAAATTAAAAAAAAAACTTTAAAATAAATTTGATGACTGAAACTCTTTTGTCACTCCCCATAATATTTATGAGCTATTTGAAACAAAAACTAATTATGGGAATATTTTTTTACACACAAAAATCACCAAAAAACAATACAATCAACCGAACAAGGGAAACTCATGCTATGGAGTTTATGGATGGATCGATTTGAATTTGGTAGAAAACCGTTTGAGAGGAAGTCTCACCCTCTCATTTCTTTCTTCTATAGGTTAAAATAATATTCATACTTCAACTCTTGTAAAAAATAAAATAAGTATAAGTAAAATAAAACTTAACATAACATTTAAAAAATATTCTAGTGCTCAACCATTTCTACATAATACTGACTTAAATAATTGTTTTAAAAGAAAAACATCTCAATATAGTAGTTAATATACTTTTCTCCTTTCCCTGAGAAGTAATGCCCCCGGGCATGGGCGCCTTTTAATCTATGTCTATACAAAAACTTTAACTAACTTTTTGCAGGCTTACGTGAGCTAATGTAATAACATCTATTTTAATGAATCTTAAAGGTCCGCCATAAGATGTTACATAGAAAATTTAATCCTAAAACACACAGAAAATCAAACAGTACAAATTTGATTATTCACTGACTGGCTTATCAATGGTATGAAAAACTTCCTACAGAGGATTTGAAATTTGGCATGGTTAGGTCTTCTCAGGTTTAAGTAAAGAGAAATATAATACCTTAAACATTTTAATTGAAATTCATAATTTGTAGTATTTTATTGAGAAAGCAGTTTGAAGTTAACATTTCTGTTCTATAATATTGGTAAGATTTGTCAAAGTTTTTTGCAGTTTCAAGAATTTTCATATTATTTCTAGCATTGTATTAAGATTTATATCCAAGGGAAAGAAATCTAGACGCTAACACTTGTACTTTGTATACAGATATTATCAGAACAGATGACTACTACACGAGAGCTGGAGTGACCACTACAACACATATAGAATACAACTTGGAATCAAGTGATTTTGTCAGAGTACGTTGTGTCTCTAATTCGGGTAGAAAGTAAGTGTATGCAAAAAATTACATTGATTGCCTACAAGTTCTTTAAATTAAGTAATGAGATTAATTCCTTAAAACTTCTTCGGCGAAACCTTGATAACTTCTATTTCGAGGGGATTATGAAAACTTTAAATAATTTGATATAACAAAGTTTTGAATAACTGAGGGCTGGCAACACCGATTTTGTTATAAAGGTCCTTTAATAAAATACAAATTGTTAAACTCATACACATTGTGTGAACAGTAGAACTATACTGACTATTAATTGAATTACAAGAAAATGTGCTTCCCTAAACTTCGACTTAAAAACTTGCAGTTATTGGTGATCCACTAAAATTTTGAGTTATAACAGTTTGCTGACCAATCCAAGAAACAAACAAAATCCATCAACAAGTTTATTTCTTTAAAATATTCGCCTTGTAGAGAGAAAATTAGCATTAAGTGTTATGGCAAGGTTCCTATGGTCAGGGAAAATTGTTTTATATCATTGATGATACAAAAACTGAGAAATATTTCTTTGGTTCAGCTTACTGTAACACTACCTGTTGAAGCAGTCTTTTTTTATATGAGGTCATCTCCAGCAGTATGAAAAAAGTCTAAAAAGTACTACCCATGTTCCTTTTTTTAAAGAATATTTTAAACCTATTTTTAATCTTATTATTATTATTTTTAAGTTACCAAATGAAGTGATTCTAAAATTTGAATGAAATGTTATTTATAATCATCTTTATTTCATATTCAAGTTTGTTCTGGTAAAATCTAAAACTTGAATTTTAGGATTGAGTGAGGCTGCTAATTATAGGAATTGTGTGGTGAAAGTTCAGATAAATGAACTCGGGGAATTTAAACACTGAAAGTGAACATATATCATTTCTCTCAATACTTAGCACTGTATTCTGATGAAATTGTTCATATCAGTTATCACATTATCAACACTAAAAATTATAGATACAAAATTAACCTACACCTAACAAACAAAGTTTATTTTAAATTAAATCTTGCATTGGGCTAATTGCTTTCACGGATAGTAATGTAAGGTGTACTGTTGTAGAGGAGGAGGAAGAAATGTTTTCAATAGAATTTATGTCACTAAAATGTAATGCAAATTTTGTAGTAAAATAATTTCAAAATATGCCGTGGTCAAGGATGTTGTAAAAAAATCAGGGAAATAAATTACCAAAATTCTGTAGGAACTCTGTATGAGCCGCTGAAAGGGAGTATCAACAATTTGAGATTTAAAGGGTCCACTCAACTTCATAATAGTCCACATGGGAAGCCTGTAAAAGCTTTAGATGTTTTTTTTTTACTTTTCAAAGAATTGCGATAACTAATAATCAGGAATGTTCCTCTTCTGATCGGTTACACTTTTAATATTGTCTATCATCCCAAAATGGTGACTTTTGAACCCTGTGAAGAGAAAATAGAAACAGAAGCTCTTGAGAAAGTGGACTATGGAACAACAGGACCTCTCAAACCTGGAAATCAGGAAAATTGTTTCCGAGTCGAGAAAAGTTTTTTAAAACTCGCATTAAGTCAGAAAAATTTGAAAAAATCACAAAATTCAGGGAAATTTTTAAAAGTAACTTCTTATAAGTCCCTATATAAAATTGAGCTTACCTCGTTTTACTTGTTACTTTTTTACAATTAATCCTTAAATCCTTGTTTTCAAAGAGAAGTGTAGTTAATTTTTTTTTTATTTGTAAGTGATATATATATCCAAAATTAATGTACAGTAAGTTCTCTACTTACGAACGTTCGATTTACGAACTTTCGAAGTTACGAACAAAGTTCCAGGAATTAAAAATGATTGACAGGAGGCGGGAAGATATGACCGTGAGAGGCGGGAAGAACGGAACATGGCTCAACACGATTGGCTGTTAGCCTATGCTATAAATAGTCATTCCAGTCCACTCATTTCAGTTTGGACTGTGGTCGCGTATTAATTAGATGTGTTGTAACTAAGTGTTTTGTACTATTGAGGTGTAGTTGGTTGTTTTTTACGTACTGTTGAGATTGCTTTTAAAAGTATTTTAGTTAAAAAAAACATTTTTGTGTATGTACAGTATAGTATTTGTAAAGTCTTTGTTTTGTTGTTAAATTATCGCTTAGTTTGTTAGTTTTTTTATTTGACCTCACAGTGTGTTAATTATTTTTTGTTGTTGTTGGAACCTGTTTATTGATCATGAGTGGAAAACGTAAAAATAGTGAAAGTGTGAAGTGTGTAGGTAAGAAACGATGAACAATCACTATGGAAAACAAAGTGGACATAATTAGGCGATTTGAGAGAGGAGAAAAAATGACTGATATTGCGCGGGAATATGAAATGAATCGTTCTACGATTGCAACAATTTAAAAAGATAAAACTCGTATTTCGGAGCATATTAAAAGTTGTACCCCTATGCAGTCTACAATTATTACTAAGAGAAGAGGCACAATAATGGAGGAAATGGAAAATCTTTTGACCATTTGGATGGAAAGTCAACGACAACGTAGAATGCCTATTAGTCTTAATCTCATACAAGAAAAGGCCACAAGTTTATAGGAAGACTTGAGAGTAAAAAAAAGGTGAGAGTTCAATTGATGCACCATTCACAGCGAGCCATGGTTGGTTCCAGAGGTTTAAGAATAACTACCATAATGTTAAAATAACAGGCGAAGCTGCCAGTGCCGATGTCACTGCCGCTGTTGAATTTCCAAAGATTCTTGAAAATATTATAAAGACTGAAGAATACTTGCCACAACAAATTTTCAACGTTGACGAGACAGGCTTATTTTGGAAGATAATGCCAGATCGATCATACATATCGAAAGAAGAAAAATCAATGCCAGGATTTAAGTGTGCAAAAGATAGGCTTACATTAATGATTGGAGGAAACTATTCAGGCGACTACAAAATTAAACCTCTTTTAATGTATCGTGCTGAAAATCCAAGAGCTCTAAAAAATATTCCTAAGGATTCGTTGCCTGTTGTTTGGAAATCAAACCGTAAGGCTTGGGTTACTCTGGCTGTTTTTGAAGAATTGTTTCTCAAACATTTTATACCCGATGTGAAAAAATATTGCAAGGAAATCAACATTCCTTTTAAGATATTACTCTTGCTTGATAATGCTCCAGGCCACCCACAACAGTTGAATGATTTTCACCCGAACGTCAAAGTTATTTACTTGCCGCCTAATACAACGTCCTTGTTACAGCCCATGGATCAAGGCGTTATCGCATTTCTAAAAAAATATTATTTGCGTCGTACATTTAAGCAAGCTATCAAGGCGACAGATGACAAGAATTGCACACTAAAGGAATTTTGGAAAAAATATAATATTTATGAAGCTGTAAAAAATTTAGGTGGTGCGTGGTCTGAAGTTAAGACTTCAAACATGAAAGGCGTTTGGAAGAAACTATGCCCACATTTTTTTACAAATGAAAACCTTGATAATAATAATGTAGAGGAAAATGAAGAAGAGGTCATAAATAATATTTTAGACCTTGGTAACCAATTGAATTTGGAAGTAGAAGCAGAAGATATTCATCAGCTACTTGAAAGTCATTCACAGGAGTTGACAAATGAAGAGTTGCTTGAACTAACAGCACAACCAGAAGAACCGATTGATGATGAAACTGAAGAAGAGGAGCCAAAGACATTTACTGTCAAACAGCTGACAGAAGGTTTCACTTTGATAGAAAAGGCACTGACGTGTTTTCAAAAACAGGACACAAACGAAAATAGATTTGCCAAAGTTTCAGCGACTGTACACGATGCCCTTACATGCTATAAATTGATACTGGACGAAAAGAAAAGAACTGCTACTCAAACTTCATTTACTCAGTTCTTTAATAAGAACTCTAAAGAGGCCTGTATTGTGGGAGATCCAATGCCATCAACATCAAAGGAATGAGTGGACTACCTACATTATCTGTTTTTAAAAGTTTTATAAGTAATTACAGTGTTATATTTTATTTAAAAAACAGTTTTCTTTTTAAACTTATATGTATGTAATGTACATAGTTGTTTTAGCGAAGTTCTTTTAATAAATGAAGTGATTGATTTGCACGTGAATCGTATTTATATTACCTTTTAGCAATTTCTTTTAACAAATTGAATTCAACATTACAGTATTCAAGTAGCCTATACAGTACAGTACAGTAGCCTAATTGTAAAAACAGTGTTGTATGTACAGTACAGTACTGTATTTACAATTCTTGCGCCAAACTCCGTGTGTTTCGAGTTACGAACTTTTCGACTTTCGAACGTTTGCTGCGAACGCATTAAGTTCGTAAGTAGAGGACTTTCTGTATAGTTAATGTCTAAAATTAACTTATTTAAACGTGTGCATGTTATTTCTTATAACATTAGTTTCTTATTTTTTTTTTTTTAGTTTCTGATCAAATGTTTTGCAAAATTGTTTATTGATATTCTATTCATTCTGGAGTTTATATCTTGTTATTGAAAAATACAAAATGACTGATGGAAAACAAAGTGTTACTGGTCATGTATCTGAAATATTGCCTTGTTACTTTCAGATGGAACAATATAATGGCGGGTGTCCGTAATGATCAGGATGTTCTCGACCATTCCGGATGGCACATGCTCCCACCGGATGCTTTGGGACTCAATGTACTCATGTTTGGATTTGATTCGTTGTCGCACAACACCTTCATTAGAAAGTTGCCTAAGAGTTACGCTTACCTAAAAGATGAACTGGGAGCTATTCCACTTGAAGGATATAACATAGTCGGTGACGGGACTCCTCAAGCTTTAATTCCAATATTAACGGGTAAAATCTTTGCAATCATTTTGTATTGGGTATAATTCTTATTTATATTTTACTTTATTAATTCTAGATGGAGTTATTGCATGGAATAACCCCTAGTTTTCTTTCCTCTGTTTAAAAACTTTAATTTACTAAATCTAATCTAAAAGCTGAAGAATTGTTTGAATTAGTTCAGGAATCAAGTCATAGCGGTGTTGGGCATAACTGTTTTGATAATAACCTCACAAGTAAGCAGTAGATTTTTTTTATTGTTGGTTCAACTCAATGTGGAACTACCATTTGTTTTGTAAAATCTTTTTTGTAAGTTTGGTGATTTTTAGATGAGTTCCATTAAGAGCAATCTGTTTGCACAAGTTCTGTGTTAAATTGAGGAACTCGTTCACAGAAAAGTTTTAGATTATGTAAACTGCTTCTTCTTCTCTGCTGGACGTTCTAATCCTATTTCATGTCAGCCTCAAGGGCTTATTGCTCCTCTCCCACATAACAAATGATAAACTCCTAGTTTTCTCTGTCAAGGTCTATAAGCTCTGTGAGCCTAAGGACCTGTGTCCTAGTTGATGTTCTCTCCTTTCTTTAACTTTCCACAGGTTTCATAACTCACCTGTTTTAGCCTCTCAACTCACAAATAAATAGATTTTCTGCAGTTCTCTCCTGCAGGCCATATTTCCTGCATGTGGGGTCTTCATTGAAAACTAATATTCTTTGCACGTGTTTCCTAAGATGGCCACATCCTGTTCTTTCCTACTACACTCTTTACATTGCACCTGCTCTGCATTAGGATGGCAGATGCAGTTTTCCTAGATGGATCAAGAAGTAAAAGTTTACTCATCCTCAATGTTGGGATGTTCCTCCACATCTTTCCTTGCTCTAATCTTGCTGCCCAGTCGATGACAGCCTGGATTCTGATGTCTTTGTGCCACAGAACGGTTCAAGTTATTCAGTAGCTGATGTCTTTGTTTGCCAGTTTACCTGCACACTCTTTTCCACTTATTCCAACATGCCCTGGTACCCAACAAAGCATGACGTCTTGACACATTCCCAGACTAGCTGTGATCTGAACTCATATGAGTTCAAAGTTGGCAGGCAATCTGAGTATACATAGAGGTCTTTATTCATGTGTTCGAGTTTCTCTGACACATTCCAATAAAGTTGTAACTTTTGAGCTTTCCCATTGGTGGGTTACTTCCACAGATTCCAGCACCTGTCGTACTACTTTTTGTTTATGAGCCGTCCATGTACAACTCCCGCTCACACTTGGGTAGGGGTCTCCTTCTAACTATTCCTAGTAGCTACAATTTAGTTGTAGCTCTAATGTCACTGAGGATGAAGACTTTGTAATTGAATTGCGTTTGACAAATAAATGTATTTTTGGGAGGATTGTGTTTTTATCCTTAGAAATAAATTTTTCTCGATTATATTTATATTATTTTTTTTAAAATTTATTCAGGATATCACAAATAAATACATATTTATTTCTGCGAATTTTCCTAATTTTATAAAAAAATCTGGTTGTTCTTAATTCTAGTAGCTTTCTTACGATTTCATTTAATTTATCAAGCAAAATAATACAGTTCTTAAAAGAAATCTTACTTACAGTTCTTAGCTTGTTACTTTGTATTATTTAATCATAGAAACCATTACAATTAGTATTGCCTGTATGAGGGTAGTCCCAAAAGAACCCGACCTAACAAAAAAAAAACACAAAAATTTGGGGGGAAATATCGTTAATTCTCAAAACAATCTCCTTTTAGCTCATAGACTACTTTTCACAGCAATGTTCACAGCTATTTTTATAGTGAGAACTTTCGAGCTCCTCAAAATAGCCATCAACCTCAAATGTTTTACCACCAAGAGGTTTTTTTTTTTTAAGTTTTGAAGGAGAAAATAATTTGAGGGAGATAAATCTGACAAATAGGCTGTGTTAATAAGCAATTCAAACTTTAACTCATTGATTTTGGGCTTCTATGATAACAGTTGTGTGAACTAGTGCCTTGGCTTGATAAATCAACACTTTCTTTTTCGCGGAATGCCGCCGTTTTTTTTATTTCATCACTGCAATAAGTTCACATAATACTCACCGTTGATTGATTTTTCTTTTTGAAGATAATCACTGAAAATCCCTAAAAACTGATGCCATGATCTTTCCATCAGACGCACCTGTCTTTGCTTCTTTAGATTCGATTCTCCCCTTTCAGTTCATTGTTTTGACTGTTCCTTTGTCTCAAGTATAAAGTGATGAATCCATGATTCATCCATGGTTATGAATCAATGCAAAAACTCAACTTAATTGTTCCAAACACTCGATTGAACATCCTTGCAAAGTGTCCCATTGTGAACCAATGCAGCATCTATCTTTAAATTTTGAGTCAATATGCGATGTACAGCATTTTTTGAAATGCCTACCATGTTTGCTGGCTTACAACACTTCAGCCGGCGGTTATTGAATACTATTTTGTGGATTTTCTTCATAATTTCATGTGTGGTCACCTCATTTGGTCAATTACTGCTATATTCATATTGGCTGCTTGTATAGCCTTATTTAAACTGTGTCACCCAATATTTTATTGTTGTAAACGAAGAAGCAGACTCTCCTAAATTAGAATGTATCTCGGCTTTGATATTGGTTGGGCTGAGACCTTTCAAACAAAATAATTGTATCACATGGGGTGACCAATTTTTCCATGTGTATAAATTAACAGAGAGTGTTCAGTATTGATGGCTGTCGAACAAATACTAAACGACATAGCGTCTTTAAACTTAAGCTTTATAAGGTTGGCACATTCAACCTTAGTAATTGTTTTCTAACAACAACCGCCATCTATTCATCAGATGGACTTTTAGGACTCCACTCATTTATTGTTGACAGGCCTAAACTAATAATTATTCACATAAATACCTTTATTCCTTGTACTGCTCACAGTCCTATTGCGATCACTGTCTAGGTGGTGATGGTCGTTTCGCCTATTTTTCAGGCATTTTCAAACCGATTAAAAATGATTTGCATTTGTTTAATGCGCATCACATAACAACAAATTACACATTAACACTCCACAAACATTAACATACAAACACACGCAAAGAGTTATAAATATGCCGATGTAACTTCATTTGAATAAGGAAATCGTGCACTTGTGCACTCTGGTCCATGCTTGTATCAGTACTGATTTGTTAGCCTTGTGTAGCGTTATTTATTTTGAATATTGAAGAAAAACATTATATCGGTCAAACAGGAAGATCAATCAAAACACGATTCAAAGAGCATATTTTCAATAGTAATCTTAACCTAAACCAATCAAAATTTGCTGAACATTTAATAGACACTGGCCATACTTGCACCAATATCCATAATAATCTACAAATTTTAAATAAATGCTCCAAAGGACCAACCATGAATTTCATTGAAGAATTCGACATTTATAAAGCTACTATTTTAGACCCAAGCTCCTTGTTGAATGAGAAGATCTATTTCCAATCCAACGCTTTGTTTGACAGTGTAATCAGAGCCGAACCCTAAATAAGTATCGCTACACAAGGCTAACAAATCAGTACTGAGACAAGGATGGGCCAGAGTGCACGTGCGCGATTTCCTTATTTAAATGAAATTACATCGGCATATTTTATAACTCATTGCGTTTGTTTGTATGTTAATTTTTGTGGGGTGTTAACGTGTAAGTTGTTGTTATTTGATGCGCATTAGACAAATGTAAATCATTTTAATCGGTTTGAAAATGCCTGAAAAATAGGCGAAATGATCGTCACCGCATAGACAGTGATCGCAATAGGACTGCGAGCAGTACAAGGAATAAAGGTATTTATTTATTTATATTTAATTATATCCGGTCCAGTAAGGCATAAACCATTATTATTCAGTTACGATATTTTAATCAACTTTTACCAATTCTATAGAAAAATGCTATGAAGTTGCTACAAATTCATTTTATTACGTACATTACTATAAATGCTTTGTAATAACTAAAATAAATTAAGCATGTTCTCTAAAAGCATGTACAATAAACAAGAACCTGTTGCTTTGCGCTTTCTCCGGATACTGCATAAACTTATGCTGAATACTAGATCGTGAGAGCTTTAGGCCTCAATCATTCATTTCGGTTTCAGTAATATAGAACTAATAAGAGTTCTACAGAAATTGAATACAGAACTAAGTGTCTGAACACAACTGTCATTGCTTTTTTAATTTTTCCGTTTCACTTAACTCTACCTTAACACTACCTCCAACAGTAACTATCTTGCCTTTCTTATCAGTTTCAACCTTCTGTAAAATTCTAGATTCCTCCATGCTGAAGAAGTAGCGTAATAAAAAATATGCTAATTGTTTCAAATTCAGAATGATTATGATGGATCTGATTTTTCTGTCGGCCTTTGCATTATCGTTGTAAGAAATGTCAAAAGTCCTTGTTAATTAGTAAAAATTTAAGAACTATCTACCTGTCACTCTTTCTTCAAATATGGATTGCCATATATCTGCTTGCTTTACATTGTAGCTCTGATTGAAAAACTAAATAATTTCTGTTAATTTGGAGCAATTATCCATAATAAACGGATATGTTTTTTGTAATTGTTGATTGGTTTTATGTTGTACATTTAATTTCTGAAAAACGGTGAAAATGTATTTGTTGATTACGGAATAGAGATATAGTTTTGATTGTTGAAAGAAACTACATGGACGTTGTATTTAAAAAAGCAAGAAAATTAAATCTAGTCATAAAGTATACACTTGGAAGTGTGAATATATTGCCATATCACAAATCGGTCACACCTATTGAAAAAGCCATTTGATTTTTTTGTAACATTGCATTAGCTACAAATTTATATTTCATATTTTTACTATAAAACTAACCGTAACAAGATACAGTAAAACCCCGGTTAACCAAACTGAAGGGGAAAGCCATTTCGGATAATAATTTTTTCGGTTAAGCCATGAACATCTAACACTACAGTTTTGCAAGATTTTGAAGGTCAAACGAATTCAAAAATCTCTTTGTAGGCTACACTTATGTTCTTTATTTATGTTAAAATTACATTTTTAGGATTACGGTACATCAGTATACTCATTTAAAAACTCAGTAATGTTTGTTTGTTTCTTACATCCCTCCAAACGTGTATCAGGGTGTCTACCAACCTGGAAAACCTGGAATACCTGGAAAAGTCAGGGAATTTCACTCAACCTGGAAAAGTCAGGGAATAGTCAGGGAATTTTATGAAAAATTGTTGAAAGTCAGGGAATTTTATTAGAGCCAGAAAAATGCCGTGAAATGTTCTAAAGAATCTTACAACAATACCAATGTGAATAAGTATACATATACTTTAGAAAGTCAAGACCATTAGTTTATTTGTTACGGGTCAATTCATTTCAAATCAACCGATATGAATTAAAAAGGTTGCTGTCAAAATTTATTTATTTTTTGACACAAGTTAGCACAACTATCAGAGAGTTGAAATCAAAAGTTTTAAAAATTTTAGGGATTTTAGTTTTTTTTTTAGGCGGCCATTTTGTATTGGCGTGTTGGTGAAATTTACAGAGGTTAGCGCAAAGCTCTGTATCTCCCGTGTTTTTCAAGATATTGAGTTCAAACAAAAACTATAATAAAGGTAGTGAAATGCTGAATGTTTTTGGTCCTGTGCTTTGTTAAGCAGCCTGTCTTAATGCAAATGCCTGAAAAAATTTATAAACTTTTAACTTTAAAAAATTTAAATTTTCATTTTTTAAATAAAAATTTGTATAGAAAGCAATGAGACTCACTATCAATTTTTTTTTCTGGGTAGAGGCTTGGTAGTATACTACTTCTTAAAAAAGATTCAGGCCTATAAACCTCATCCCTTTTTTTCATTAGACCTTTGAACTTTGCGATTTTTTAAAAAATTGGCTTTTTTAACCTTGAATGTCTCAGAAGGGACACACATTACAATTACAAAAATTTTCACAAAATACTCTTTATTTGTATAACAACAAGTGGCTAAAATTTGATCACTGAGATGCTATTACTTTTTGAGTTATAATTTAATATGATTTAATTTGAATGATGCAATATTGCATGTCTGAACTTGCAGACTCCCCACCACTGAAGCATGCATGAGTCAACAGTGTCAGTCAGTAAACCATGCTGTCAGTGATCATTGTGCAATCATATGTAGTGGAGCTAGTGTTTAGTTGAGTTTGTGTTAAAATTGAGTGTTCTTTAGGATAGTGACTGGTGAGTTGTGCCACAAACTTGATTATCAGCATTTTTCTAAGGAAATATACCAAGTAAACAATTTAAGTGAAAGAGAACAAACATTATTAGAACTAAGAACATCAAATAAAATTGAAACCATTTGCAACTATCATAAAATTAAGTACCTACACAAGTACCATCATGTGTTTGGAAGAAACTGTAGTGATCCTTTAGGTTATCACAAAAAACCAATCAGAAACGGTTTAAGAGAGATTCTTTTTGAGCATTTAAAAAAAAAACAAAGTGTCCCTGTTCAGCTAATACCTGGTTTTCTCTTTGTGTAATAAAAAAATATTTGGTATGGCTGTAGAAGAAAAAACAAGTGATGTCAATATGGATTTTCAACTACAAAATGATACTGAAAAGTTTGTTGTTGGAGAGGAAACCGGTTTGAATGTGCTAGATAGGGTTTGTAACTCATTAGACTTGTCACCTTGTACTAAAATAATCAAACTTAGCAAAACCAAACGTTTGTCAGCATTGAAAAGTAAATCAGAGAAAATAAGCTCTGCAGTAAAACGAAGGTTAGCGTCTTCTTTCAAAGAAACTGTAACAGATGAGGAAAGAAACGATGAAAGGGAAAAAGTACTATCAGAAGAATACAAGGAACTTATTGCAAAATTAAAAGAAAAATGTGCAGTATTAGTCAAAAAATAAGACAAAATAAAGATCATCAGTCTTTTGCCAAGCAGTTGGTCGAAGAATAAAATATGTGAGGATTTCAATGTTACAGATTACCAAGTACGATTAGCAAGGAAATAAATGAAAACTCAAGGTATGTCACCTGATTTAAAAAAGAGACATGGCAACAAACTAAGTGATGAAATTGTTAATGATGTTATTAAATTCTATGAAGAGGATGACAACAGTCGACTTTGTCCTGGAATAAAAGAATGTGTTTCGATGGGTAAAAAGGTGTAAAAACAAAAGAGACTAATTCTCTTTAAACAAGTTGTCAGTTTCAAGAAAAAGTATCCTCGTCATAAAGTTGGCAGATCAGCTTTTTGTTCACTGAGGCCAAAGTGGTGCGTATTGGCCAGGAGCAGCTGGTACTCACAATGTTTGCGTTTGCAAATACCATCAAAATGTCAAACTTATGGTAGAAGGAGCTAAACTAAATGCAGATTACAAAGATCTAATGGATATGATGCTTTGTGACTCTCAGAAAAACGAATGTAAGCTTGATAAGTGTGAGTTCTGCCCAGGAAAGGGTATTCTTTTGGAGTTATTACACGATGAAACTGATGATCTGTCTGAAGATAACGTTCAAGCAATGGGTTAGTACCGATCGAGCAGAATTAATCACTCGAGTGATGCCGCTTGATGACTTTTTTGAAGAACTAGCTGAAAAGCTAATGAGTTTGAAAACCCATCACTTTATTTCCAAAGCTCAGTCAAAATACTTAAAAAACCTCAAGGAAAACTTGTCAACAGATGTTTGTATAACCCTGTGCGACTTCGCAGAGAACTTTACGTTTGTTATACAAGATGAAATTCAGAGTTTTCATTGGACCAATCCATAAGCAACCCTACACCCTTATGAGTTTTACTTCAAGAAGGTTGGTGATGAAAAAGTTTACTGCAAGAGCCTATGCATTATAAGTAACAACTTGGACCACAACACCGCTACTGTGCATACCTTTCAAAAATACATCATTGAAGAAGTAAAGAAGTAGCACCGGAAGTAAAAAAGGTAGTATACTTCAGTGATGGTGCCAGTAGCCAATATAAAAATAAAAAAACTTTACCAATATGTCACCACAAGTCTGATTTCAATCTTGACGTTAAGTGGAACTTTTTTTGCTTCTTCCCATGGCAAAAATGCATGTGATGATATCGGTGGCACAACAAAAAGAGCAGTGACAAAAGGTAGCTTGCAGCGAGCATAGCAGAACCACATATTAACAGCTGAAGAAATGTGCAGGTTTTGCGTTGAAAATTTACTCGGCGTACATTTTATATATGTACCCACCGAAGAGGTTCAGCTAAACAGCAAGAAATTAGAAAAGCGATTTGATGCTTGCAAAAGAGATGTAAATTATTGTAAATACAAGATCATACCACAGATTTATTCCTTTAACCGATACTTTAATAAGGTATTATATATACTCTGATTCAACAAAATTCACTGATTGCAGCACTTCTACAGTTCAAAAGCAAAGTATATTTTCACTGAAAAGTAATGATAGAGTAGCTTGCCTTTAAGACGAGAAGTGTTGGATTGGTACAATTGAAGATATAAGTGAGGAGAAGCAACGACCTTTTTATCCAATTCTTCCATCCCCAAGGCCCGAGAACTTCTTTCAAAATCTCAACAAATGACAGAACTTGGGTTCCAATCAGAAAAGTACTAAGAAAACTAACTCCAACAGAGTTCATAACCACTACAGGTCGTTCCTTTAATATCAGTGACAAACTATCGATGAAATCAGCTAACTTTCCACATCAATGATGTCTTAAATGCAGTGTGTTTACAGACCTTAAAAACTAAAAATGATATTTTCAAAATGTGAGATGTAAATTGATGAAAGAAAACAGAACTAATTTTTAGCTAAACACAAACATTTGTATTCAGAAATTTCATAAAAATCTGCCCCAGAAAAAGTAAGTTTTTTTTTCATTTCAGCTATGTTAAGACAATTATCTACAAAAACCAAAAAAGTCTCAACGATCAAATTTTATTCACGTGTTGTAATACAAATAAAGAGTATTTTGTGAAAATTTGGTAATTTTAATGTGTGTTCCTTCTGAGATATTCAAGGTTGAAATAGCCAATTTTTTGAAAAATCGCAAAGTTTGAAGGTCTATTAAAAAAATCTGGAAATTGGTTGACCGTGCAGGCCAACCCTAGAACTTCCCGCTTAGTTTGAATTTTAAACGCTTAAAATGAGTTTTTTTGCTAAAATATCAAAAAACGAAAATTTGTGAATTTTTAAACAACGATAACTTTTGAAT
>JAGFPH010003611.1:38839-57877 GCA_018207615.1 Philaenus spumarius | reverse complement strand
TGTTGGTGTGAATTGTTCCTTAGGAGAGGTGGGAGAGTTAGCAGTGTCGCTATAATGGAACCCTCCTCTATCAACTTTGATAGGACCATCCATTTACTCTGCGCATAAATAAACGTGTGAAAAGAAATATGTAGTTTATTTATTTCGTGGTTTGATTCTGAAGAGAGAGAAAATAGGCGGGTTGACATCTAAGGAAAGGGGGACTTCTAACATTTGTTGAGTTCTCAGAAACATGAATTCGAAGTTTGACATTGGAACATTTTTTTTTTTAAGCCGGTACTTAATTTCTAATAGATGTTTAAGTTGTAAAAAAGATTTGAATTTTGATTAAAAAAAACAAAAATTAAAAATTGTACATACAATAGGGCAATTATTTTTGGATTTCCGATTTTCGGTGGCATTTCTGATAATCTGGGTTTTGGTTGACCAGAGTTACGTTAACCGGGGTTTTACTGTAGTATAAACCAGTGGTTCTCAACCTTTTAGGAAGTGTGCTCCCTTTGAACAAAAGATCTCATGCCCCCCACCCACATCCATATCTGTTTTAGGAATAATGTCATTATGGAATGTCATGAGTTCCCGTTTACAGAGGAGTGATTTCTAAAACCTGAGATTGCCTAAGGGAGTAAAAAAACATTTCTCTGAATTCATGAAACCTCAAACATAAGTTGTTTATTACAATACAAAATAAAATGGGAAAATTTTTACCAAAAAAACCATAAATTAAATATTTTTCTTTGTACCAAAAATCTTCAAAACAAGGCTATACACACTATGGATCATTACAATCAGGGCACTTATAGGTTGTGTCCTTTTACTTTTGTTGTATTGTAGTATTGGTTTTGAAACTTCCTAGTTTGTCGGAAACGGCTAAGGAATGTGGTGCCCTGTCAGACATAGATGTTTGTTGCCGATTGGTACTACTGAGATCTCGGGACAAAGGCCATTTATATTCTCAGTTTTGGATGCACCTCAAATCGCTCTCTCGGGAAGACTGTTATAATTGGGGAGCTATACAATTATATGCCAAATAGACACGTAGAGATAAACCAACAATCTAAGTAATAAAATTTGGATTAAGAATAAATGGCGACTAATCCGAGTTCGAACAACAAATAACTTAGCTTATTTTATTTATCGCGAATTAGTGCTTAAACACCAGCGGTGTGCTACTAGTGTACAGATGATTGGTTTTAACCATTTTACTCAGGAAATAATGAACAAACACCTGTAACAGATAGATGATTGGCTATAAGACAGTTTTGTCAGTAGGTAGACTGTGAATAAAACTCCCTCTGGCGCCTCTCCCCTCTCAATAAAGAGTGTAAGTTCAGTCATTCCAGTGATGTAGTATCAAAACTATTTCATGTAAAGTGTCTTGAAAGTTGTGAGGCTAGCAAAACACTACAAATGATGTTCCAGAATGTCATTACTATTTCATTGCAGTTTGCCATACTATATGTCCTCCTTAAAGAGATATTATTTTTGAAAAATGAATTTCAATAACCAACTTATTATTAACACATAAATATTACACAGAATAGTAATTATATTATAGGCTATAATCTGTATTCATATTAATTTTATTAGACAAAAAGTACACTTACAATAACTAAAAGAAAACATTGTGATAACGCAACAGCTCAAAAATGTATTTAATTAATGAAAGGGTTGACACTGCATGTCTTTCACAAAAATCTTCCTGTGAAGGGGCAAAGCCCACAGGTTGAGAACCACTGGTGACTTTTGATCCGGTTAAAATTTGTACGCGTTGTATTAGGCAAAATATCTGCAAAATTTTCAATTAATAAAAATAAAGTTAACGTCCTTTAATTAATTTTAATGTACCATGTTTTCCAACTAAAATGTAAATATGTGTACTAATACTGTGATTTTAATTAAATGTTTTAATTGTGAAATTGGGTTTAACTGTTTGCATTACAGTAGTCATGGAAGATAATGTATTGATGGTATCAATAGGATTCATTCAAGGCTATGGGAAATTTAGCTGAACACTGCATGCATGCATGGAAGTAGACTTCTGCAACTATGCTCTATGTTCTCATTACATGTTAGTATTATATCATATTAGTGATTTAGTTCCATAATTAATCACTTATTTGTTGGTTCATGGTTTCCAGCGACCGGAAATTTTGTAAAGGTGATCAATTTAATACAGTATACACCAAAATAAACAGTACTAAAATTGTTTTAAAAATTTTATTTTTAGACAAATATAAAAAGTAAATTGGAGCTGTTCACGAAGCTCCACAATGCTTTCTTTCATCTTTCCTCACACATTTGTCAGTTGGCAAAAGGTCGGGAGAGTAGTTGGGTATGGAAAGTTTGTTCCTTGGGAAATCAGGTGGTTGCCAAACTTTTTTTGAAGTAAAGCAATAGCAGTTATAGTGGTGCGACTGGCGGCGCCATCTTGCTGGAACCACTGTGAACCAAAAGAAAGATTGCTGTCACGATAAAACCTTTTCAGATCTCTTGCAAAAGATTGAAGGATGTTCTGTTTGTAACGTACCTCGTTTACAATATCAGCATTTCTTTTATCATCTTCAACAAAATACGGGTCCAGTATGCCTCTTCTTCATACAACGCACCAAACTGATACGTGATCACTATGTTGTGGCTTCTCTACGACATCGTCAGAATGTTGAAATCCAATAAAATGTTTTGTTTGCTTGTTGATGAAACCATTTATTTGTAGATGTCTTTTATCTGAAAACTATACATTTTGTAGGAACTCAGGGTTTTATAGATCATTGCTAACATATGACGCAATAAACTACTCTTGTCTTTTTTGTTCCTTATATTTAAAGGTTAACCAGTTTGTATTCTATATGGGAATTCACCAAGGTTTTTAAACATTCTTCTCAAAAACATATCACTGATGTTAATTTTCACAGATTTACGTTGTAGACTTCTTTTTGGAGACTGCAGAACTTGCTGAAGAAGTCTACTGTGGTTTTCATTCGTTGAGTCAAAACCCTACCCGTGTGACGGAACTCGTTAACAAAACTTTTCATTACACAGCATTATTTGGCGGCTGTTTGTGAAATTGTTCTTGAAACTCTACAACAATTCGCAACTGACAAGATCCACCGGAACAACTTGTGTTAAGCACAAATAATTGCACATTGAGCACAAATAATGCTCTATGATAAAAACTTTCTATGTAGTGGTAAGAACCATTACAGCGTTAACTAACCTCAAAAAGAAAGTAACAGTCAGCAACGTGGCCTGGCAACAATCAACAATGTAATCAGCTGTTCTGAAAAATAACCACAGCTGTTTTAATTCCAGTATTGTTTATTTTGGTGCATACTGTGAAGAATTCAAGTATTGATTTCTTGCTTCTTCAATGAGCCTCCCTGTTAAAGTTTAAATTACAATATAATGACATAATGTTATAAAATGAGTTAAAATTGTATTTATCCATTTTTAAGAAATTTAATTTAAAACAAATGTACCTAACAAATTTTTTTAATTTCTATCAGACATTGATTTATGTCTAAAATGGAAATTATAAATATCATAATTAAATTACAAAACCTTTTGTAATTTCATTTCTTAACTGTGGTGACTAGTATGTTGAGTAAAATTCTTTCTCATTCATAACTACCTCTACTGTGAAATCCTAAAGGCTTGTTATTATGTAAAAAATGTGATCATGCGTTAAACCCCTAATATTATGGTCATAGTTTGATACCTGCACTGGATTCCACGTTCACTGAGCAGTACAGAGCGCCCATAAGCCATGTTATCCATATGACAGTCTCAGCGGTACTAGCCAACTAAAAAATATCAACTCCCATGCAACGCTCGTACTGTTGATGCAACCCGCATGACAATAAACGTGATGTTCTCTGTAATGGTAGTAGCATGTCTATTCTCCCGTAAGACCTGTACTGCACGGTGAACGTGGAATCGAGTGTAGTTTAAATCTGATGCTCACATATCTAGTTAAATCCTATTGTAGCAATCATCTTCCTTCTATTAAATAGTATTGTTTGAAATAACATCAATTTTTTCACAAATTCATTGTGGTAAAGCGAATTAACAAGATGACACTATGTTGCGCAACTGCCGATGTGAAATAAATGGAAATTACATTTTTTTAACTCTCCATGCGCCGAGGACTTTTGCAAACCTATTTAGTTTAATCTGATTCCATGTGACACAAAACTTGAAGTGGCATGAGTTCTGGTGGTAAATTTGCAGTTAATTAAACGTGAAAAGAAGTATCAAATGGAATAATGTTGAAGGTTTTAATTTATGAATATTCACAATAATATTCAGAATCACGGATTTGAATAATAACCACTTTGAAATCAGAGACAAAAACAAGTAGGCTTGAAAGAATTTATCAGAGAAATGGACACAACTTTTTGACAATTTAATTAATTACAATAATTTTATTAGATTAATTTTTTTATTATTTTAATTTATTTTACTTTAGATGTTGGTATAGTTACTAATTGCATTATGTCCATTCGTTTCTTTTGATGAATGATTTAAACGTAGCCCTAACCTAGAATTTGTATCTAAATAGTTTTGTCTCAAATAAGAAATCTTGTGATTGTTTTTTTATGTAGTAAATTATTATGTAATATTTAAACCAATGGCATTTTCTTCTAAAGAACATAATTTAGTCAAAAACAATTGTTTTTGTTTATTTTTTTAAGAAAGTAATACAAACAAATATGAATAAAAATAAAATAAAATTTAATAATTTGCATGATTTATATTTTGTTTTATATTTTACTGTTATGTTATTGAACCTTTCATTCTCTTTCAAATTTTCAATTCACTTCCTTCATAAAATAGATTAGATGCTTATTTAATTCCGTAATAAATATATACAAACACATACAAAATATGGCCATAACTTCACAATAAAATAAAATTTAACTTTTAAAATACAAAACAAAATAGCTACCATAGATGAATATATTTTGCAACCTCTAGGGCAAGTCCGATTTGAGGTTGCAGGAGTAAATTGTAATTTACTTATAAAAAGAGTAAAAAAATGTATATGAGAGCAGTTTAATTCATAATCAAAAATATAAAAACATATTAAAGGCAGAAGATACAAATAGCAATTCAAGACAAATTAATAAACAAGAACCTAAACAAACATATTAAAGTAATAAAAACGCTTAACAATAATTATGTTATATGTAAACAAAAACACAATTAGTGTACTGTATCTAAATTTTAATTGCACATTACACACACTCTCACGACAATGTCCCCACACGATTACATCCAACAAGCTCTGCTCAATAGCCAGTCCTTTAGGACGTTCAAATATTTGTTCGATTTACAACATTTTTCAATTTTGTCTGGCAGTTTGTTATGGTGTCTAGGTGGGTACTTATACATTATACCAACCTGGAAGGAATTTTCTAAACGCGGCTGAATTGCAACCTTTTTTCATTAATTGAAAATACATCGATTAATCGAATAAATTTAGACCCTTGTTATACACATCGGATTGATTCAATGTATCAAATCGAATATCCCTAATTTGTAGATTGATGTAAAGTACTGTAAACAGTAAAAAGATAATCAGTGAAATGCATAAATATCTCTAGGTGCAATATTATAGAGAAGAAATTACTATAAATTGTTAATCTTGCTTTAGGTGCCTTTGCTTTGCTTTTGCATCTTAAAAAATAATAAATTTTGTAGTAAAAAACTGAAGAACCTTCCTAATGTAAAACATTTTCAAGACTTTGTAAATAAACAAATAATGAAGAGGCAATATAGTGAGACATTTAAATAATGGTTAAGATGGACCAGTCTTATTTTATAAGTCTTTATAACCCTCTTCTGAATTACCATCAAAGCCCTAATTTGTAATATACCGGTACGCACCTCCCTAACAACAGATCCCATACTCTAATATACTATGATAAACCATGTAAAAATAAATTAAAAATGCTTCTCATTACAACATTTTTTAAGTGAAAAATAAACGTAATATATTGTTTAGTTTGTAATTTAAATTAGCAATGTGCATTTTCTGTAAATTATACTGTAATCTAAAACCCCTCCCAAATACTTACGGGAAGTTTTATTTCAATGCATGAACAGCACACTGAATTTCCGACTGCACTATCCATACATTTATATAACATACTGACTTTAAAGAAAACTACAAATTCTAAATTATATATGTTATATCTCGTCTCTGAAAAATATTAGAATTTTTATAAAAATTAACCACATAAAAGTACGAAAGTACCTATGATTTGACATCTCCGTGTGAGAAAATATTTTAACGACATATTTTAAAGAAATTTTGTTGCGCAATCTAGTTTTGTAGTAGTGTAAACTCGCCTATAGAGTGGTAGTTGCACTTATCAGGAAGGTTGATGTGTCATAGTTAAGTTTTATGTGTGTGCTAAAATGTTAGAGAAAAATATTATAAAACTGGGAATGTTTTAGTTTTTTTCTAACAAAATAATCTTTTATTAATAGCAATCATTTGTTCAGGTAACTGCTATACTTTGTCATTTACATATTATGTTTGTTTTCATTAGCATGTTTCATGAAATTTTGTTTTGCCTGTCGTAGTTGATGTTTTGTTTTGTGTTCTGTTGTTGAATTTGGTTGCCTGTTGAAGCTTGGTCTGATTCTCATCACATCAGTTTTTTGTCGTAAGTAAAATTATACACTTTTGTGGTTTGGTGTTGGGTTTTGTTTTAGTCAGTACGAAACAGTTTTGTTCTCAGACTGTTTTCAAACATAAAATAAGTGAAATCTTAGTTGTAATAAATACTGGGTTACACATCGTAAAGTATTATATTGATGGTGCTTGGCTGATTAATAAGCTCCCACAAAGCAAGTAAACCTTCACGATTTTTATCTTTTAAAACAGCCTTAGACATACTATTATCTAGAACTTTTTACACCCTGGAGGAGTTTGTGTTCTATATGTCAGCCTTAACACAATGGATGTGATTTTCTCCTTTACATTAATTTACACATTTAGTTTCTTGCTTTTCAACTCATTTGTGCAAGTTTATCTGTTTTTAAAACTTTATTATGTTATTGTAATAATTAGTCTACTTACTAAATTATTATCATTTTAATTGTATGCTTGTTTTAGCCTTTAAATTTTGTAATCAATATATAT
This sequence comes from Philaenus spumarius, assembly GCA_018207615.1. Classification (NCBI taxonomy): domain Eukaryota; kingdom Metazoa; phylum Arthropoda; class Insecta; order Hemiptera; family Aphrophoridae; genus Philaenus; species Philaenus spumarius. Next base: position 50,724 of record JAGFPH010003611.1, on the reverse strand, counting down.
AATAAATGTAAGTACGTTTTGTCCGTACATGCCGCTATAGTTCCGCAACCCTCTCCCGCAGCCCCAAGGGAGTTGGTATGGTAGTTCTTCATCCCTCATCCATGAAGAAGGTTTCGGTTTGGAACTGCAGGGGTTTGGTTCGGAAATATGGGTGTCAAAAAATGCATTGCACCAATTGGCTTCTTATGGGAAGTCTTTGAAGCAGCTAGAAATCGAGTAGCAAAATGGCTGAGACTGGCCAGAATAGGAGAGAAAAACATTTTCAATTCATTTATTTGTGTCTAAAGCAGTGGCGGCTCGTGCTATAGGTTTACTGATTCAGTGAACCCGCAAGCAAATTGCTTTAATACCATATTTTAACAGCTGCAAATATTTAGTTCTGAGTTTTATAAATCCAGTTGTATAGAGTGAAAAGTTGTTAAAATACGACATGGAATTACAATGCGCAGCTCTAGAAGCGTTGTTTACAGCAGCTGGTTCAACTCAAAGAATGAACCTCCTAGCCTGGGCGTAGGGTACGGAGGAACGAAGGGGGAATTACCAGGATAACATTGTTTGTCATTGCAGTCTAGATACAGCGACTCCCGACTCCACCCAAAAATATCTGAAGCTAGACTTCACATCTGTGTTACGTAAACAGCACGCTTATTCCGTTGTGTGTTTGTTTACCTTTTGCTAAATGTGCAATTTCACATTTGGTATTTAAAAAAATTTCCCCATACACCCGGTAGGTTTTAACCCTCCAAGTGCTGAATATATTGCTCTTTAGTGCTAAGGGTTTTTTGGTTCCGTGCATACTTATTAACTAAAATCATTATAAAATACTCACTAACAGTCAAGTAAGACTTATTATACATCATTTTAATCACAATTGCATGCTCTTTACAATAAATAGCTTTAACAGGCTTACCTTATAATTTTTATCCTTTTTTTTTTTTTTGTTGACCAAAGTAGAAATTAAAAAAATTGTGTTCTAAAACCACTCACTCAAAATATGTAAAAAAAAGTAATGTAGAAAATCCAATATAGCCAAAAGTTGCACAATTTTATGGTGAATAGAAATATACATAACACTACTACTTTGCTGTAAAAAATGGCTTTTCTGCACAAAGAAGAAATACTTGCCTCTAAAGATATAAAAGTACTGTCTAGGCCCAATATTTATGGTTTTAATTTGTTATAAAGGAATAACAAACACATTATATACAAGAAAAAAAAGAAGAAAAATATTTACAGATCAAAGTCTCTAAAATTCACTATTTTCAAATGCACATCTAATAGCACTTGAATTGCTAAGTTCACTCATAATTACTTCAAAAATGAATAAACATTTACGAAAACAAATAAAAATAAACTGATCTAAACTGAAACTAAAAATGATAACAACTAGTGGATAAACAAACAAAATCCGAGTTCCGAGCGTCTATCTACGCGTACTACACGACTAGATAGTTGATTTGACAATTCTGCCAAATTTTTGTTTGAGTCGATATCACTTTGAAACTCTGAACTATAAAAAAGTGACTCTTTCCAAACACAACCATACATAGAAGTATCCGATTGTATTAAAAATAGCGGCATCGTACACATTTACAAAATGTGTTGCGCAAACATCGCATATGCGACGTTAGCACTGTAACGCGACTTTTATACATCGCATATATGACGTTAGCACTTGGAGGGTTAACCCCCAATTCACCACTCGTCTAAGGTACAAAATATTGTTTGTAGAAAATATTTTACGTAGGATGTACTCATATGCGTTAAATGCACCTCAAACAAACTGGCAGAAATAGTGGTTTTTCCCTTACTGGCGCATAGGTGATCTTGTATATAAGCCTAAATGGAAAACAGATTGATTTGGACGAAACTCACTATATGTTTTTGGGCCAGTGAACTTTCAACGTTTAGCCGATATTTCTTTCATTCATTTATTCATATGTGTGAGCGAAGCCACCAAAACGTCTGATAGTTTGTTATAAATTTTCTTCTATCTGTGTTTCTGTTTCTTGGAATTAAGTACTGTTTAATTTCACCATAATATTTAGGAAAGAAAAGGGTTATAAAATAACTGTGATAAGGTTAACAAATTCTAATTGTATAATCTATTACAAACTATGAGATAGACCTAACCCCAAACATATCCTTTATAAACTTCCACAAGATTATTAGCCTTTGGCAAAAGCTATTAAAAACACAATTTCGGTTGTAAGCATGTTCCATTATCCGCAAAGCTATCATGCTTTAAAGCAGTTGAACAGGCAATAGTTTGCTATGCAGCCCAAATTTGGGGATACCGTATGTATAATACAGGGATGAAAAATCATTGCGTTTCTTTGTCAAAATGTTATTGGGACATTGTTAACACTGAAAATTATACATGTACTTGGAGACAGGTCTAGGTAAATGGTATGTATTTACATTGAAACTTGGTATTAAATATTTACTTAAAGTATTTGCTATGCAAGACGATAGGCTTCGTAAAATACTATCCAAACAAATTACCAAAGCTGACTTACCAGAAACTCTCTTACTATCAGCAAGAGGAAAAGTATCAGAGAATTTATCCACGATTAAATTTTAAATCTGAAGATAAGGGGTGTTTAAATGATATGTTTACAATAAGGGAAATAAGATGACTATATAAGAGACGGCCCGAATTAATGTATTTAAATTATAAACCATAGGTTCACGGAGGAAATTTTATGTGTTCATTGTGTCATGCTAGTAAATAAAACAAATTTAAAATATGTTGTTTTAGTACTTACTATAGTAAGGTAATTTTTTAATAAAGCATAAATTCTATTCTATTTACAAAATAACATCTATTATTCTATGGTATCTAGCAAAAAGAACCTCTTGAGCCCTTATTTTGGAAAACAAGCAGCAAATCGCATATTTTACAGGAGACATATTATTGGCTAATTATTGTTTGTTGGGTACCTAAATAAATTTTATATGATATTTTAAAACATTTAGGAACAAAATGTTATTTTATGGTACGTTATTTATTCAAAATCTTCAAACCTTGTCAGCTAGGCCCTTTTTACAAATAGACAAAACCTTAAAAGACACTTTTTTCAACCTCTTTGTAAAAACATGTGTTAAACAGTAGAGCCAACACTTCTGAAGTATTTAGTATAATGATTTTACTGTAGATAGCACTAGTTCATGTAGTAGTTATGATTATCTTGTGAACACTAGATAGCACTGTTATAGATTGTTTCTACCGTAAGAACCAATGCAGTTATGTATCAGTTGTGCCCTTTTTGCACAATTGCTTTACTTCAAAATCTCAGTTGAGCCCTTATTTTGGAAAACATGAACTAAATTATAAAATAACAGTTAGGCCCTTTAGTTAGTTGGGAAATAACAGTTAGGCCCTTTTTGCTATACACCATTGATAATGAACACACAAATAATGACAACTGTCAAAAAAAACACAAGTTTAATACAAAATTACTTTCATTTAAAAAAAGAAATATGACTTTACCAACTTTTTGTTTAGACGTTTTAGTTAATTTTATTATTATTTATGTGTTGCAATAATATGTGTTTATTTTTTTGTAGATTGTAAAATCTAATTATAACTTGTTAAAGTCAATTTTAATTAAATTTTATATTCATTGTTAATATATTGTCCTTCTACTATATTTGTAATTTGAAATGTTATTTCCAATTTAGGAAAGACTGAGTTAGAATTGCCAGACACAAGGAAAAGAATGGGAGGCAAAGCCACACACGTGAATGTTTATCCGTTCATTTGGAACCAGTTCAGAAACAGTGGTTATGTAACAGGTACAGTGAAAACTCTTGTAAAAGTTGCATGAATTATAATTTTATGAGCCTGATTTATGACAGAAAATGATAAATAGTGGGACTTAGTACTAAATTTCCTGAATATTCACAATCACCATTACATTAAACTTTTTAGCTCAATTAAAGTAAACAAATTCTCAATGGGGGCCGGGAATGCTGATAGACATTCACAAACAAATGTGATCTACTAATTCGACTTTCTGAAACGATAATATAGAGGAGACAATGCTGGATCACACCGTTCCTGGTAACATGGATTTCACAGTACAAATTAGTCACTTTTGGTATTTCCGCAGATCTTTCATTAAATAGATATCAGAGCGAGTTATATTTTTAAGAAGCCTTTGTACTAGCTGATTAAGCTTTGGGTTTAGAGCAGTACCATCGAGCCACTCCTTTAGTCAGTGAGATCAGAATTTTATCATTTTACAAAACTTTATAGAAACAAACAAGGATGGTATCAACACTTTTAAGCCATATTTGTAAGGAACAAATTTAAACTTTTCTTTGTAAATGTAAATTAAAACAATATTTTCCACTTTCTGACTTCAGCCTTCATGGAAGACACTCCCAGTGTTGGAATCTTCACATACAGACTTAAAGGTTTCAATGCGATTCCCACTGATCATTACATGAGGCCTTTCTACGTTGATGCTGAGCCTGACTTCAGTAGACACAAGCCTTATTGTATTGGTTCTCTTCCTCGACACAAGGTGCACAAAATAAACATATATATCTCTTTTTTTGCAAAAACTATACAATATTGTGATTATAATTGCCTAATATGCATTAAGTAAAATAAATAATTTGAAATCAGAATATTAATAAACTAAATCTTAAAATTAGTTAACAAGGGAAAATCTACAGAAAGCAAAATGTTCCCCTAACTATTTATCTATGATCGATGTGTAATCAATCTATGGGCATGATTACGATATATTTGTACCAATCGATACAACAAGGCAGTCACTATGTTCCTAATTATTTATCTGTAGATCGCTGGTTTACATCCGGCGCAATGACCAAAATGTTTGTAATGCTGGATTTTTCTTGTAAGTGATCTGTATTATAGGTTGAAGTTACCTTGTCTGAATAGTAATTAATTGAAAGTTGACTTACCACATTATGCTCATTAAGTCATATGGATTGCTGTTATGCGTGATATGAAAGTTATCTCTGTGCACCGAGTTCAATGGTTTCTGCCTTCTTGTGTTACAGTTAATCGTTGATCGTGGTCTAAAATGTTAATGTAGATGGATGAAGTATTATCCACTTTAGATTCAATCCAGTCTTGCTTTTGTGTTGAACAGAGGATTTTTACAAGTTCAGGTTGTAATTGCGACAAAGCGACAGCCCTGTCGTATCGATTGGCATATAGATATATTTATGATGTTTATAGATATATAGTTGGGAGCAGTTATGCTATGATGAACACAAAATATACTAATTAATATAACTATCTATTATCTGTTATGCTATGTTACTGAACACAAAATATACTGATTAATAACTAACTATAATTTCTGAAGTTATTAATAATAGGCTATTAACATTAATATTTATTTTACATTTGTTTATATCGGATAGTGCTTGCTAATTTGATTCTGTTATAAACTAATAGGCCCCTTGACCCGCTAAACTGTTTCCTGAACATTTCATTCATTCTGCTTAATTCATGCTTGGTTTAATTTACAAGATAAACAATATGGTGTGTGATTTTCTGTGTGTTATTAAAAGTGTTGTGTTTGCATTGAAGGTTATATTTGTGTCAGCCTATTAAGTTTTAAGTTGGAGCCATATACATGATTTGTATATTACACAAAAACTAGATTGTAAAAAATATGTTATTAGCGAATTTCCATTGGAAAAATGAGCTATTGCAGTGGCTCTTATGGTAAGACCCAAGGTCGGGAGTAGCAAATGAGCACGTAGGGGAGTAGCATGGTCCCCAGAATACGTTTTGATATGTCATTAAAAATCATATATATTTTATATATTTATCTATGTATGTGCGCACTCTAACGGACACATTTTACATCCGATTTGGTCCAAATTTGGTTCACACGTTGGTTTTCTGATTCGCTTGAACTGCCGTTAGTTAGCCAAAATAATTGACCGGAAGTAACTTTATGATTATATGTTGCGCACTTTAACGGACGCATTTTACGTCCGATTTGGTACACACGTTGTTTTTCTAAGTCGCTTGGACGAGTTCGTTAGCCAAAAAAATTGACTGGAAGTAGACCAAACTTTTGACCGGAAGTAACATGTATGTAGTGTGCGCACTCCAACGGTCGCATTTTATGTCCGATTTGGTCCAAATTTGGTTCATAGGTTCGTTTTCTAAGTCGCTTGGACGAGTTCGTTAGTCAAAAAAATTGACTGGAATTAGACCAAATTTTTGGAGTATAATCATGTATATAAGTGTGCGCACTCTAACGGACGCATTTTATGTCCGATTTGGTACACAGGTTGGTTTTCTAAAATTGACCGGAAGTAACAATTTTTTGAGATTTTTCGTACTAGAAATAAACTTTTTTGAAGTTTTCTTTAAAAAAAATAGACATATGAAATAATTCTGCACATTTTGTTTTTTTTACGCAACTTTATAGCCCATCTGGTTCCCCCAAAAACAATCAAAACGTAAAATACCTGAATTAAATCCACGGCTTTTACCTTGGTGACCAATGGAAATATATTTTGTACATGCTGGCAGCAGCTACGTGAGTTGATCAATTTTCCAAATAGTTGTTTGAAACCCAAAAACATAAATACATTTAATTTCGGAAATTCGCTCAACTCACGTCAGCGGTTCAGCTGCGTGCGTGGTCGAATTATTTAATTTATAATTTGATTGAAAATATATACAAGGTGTCAAAAAAGTCTGGGTACTGCTTAATATTTCCTATATAAGGAAAATTTGAAGGTAGATTTGATTGAGGAATTTACTCTATGTAAAAATACTATTTTATTAAGATGTCAAAAAATTTATCCGCCATCTTGGGTCCTCCATTTTGAATGTAACTTTGTTTTTTTTAAATAGGAAGGTGGTCATGTGATACATCTTTTCGATGAAGCATTTTAAGAAAAAACCAACGGTGAAATTTGCACATCCATATTTTTAACGATTAAAAATGGCGGCCAAAAAACAACAAAATCGCGTTTTCCGATTTTGCTGTACTGTTTTTGTGTTAATATTAATTATTATTCTAAGCAAGCTTTCAAACGATGTGTCACACAACCATATTTGAATCACTCGAAATCGATTTTGAAAAAATCAAAATGGCTGTAACTCAAAAATTTTAAATACTCCCAAATCACCGGATCCCCGAGCGTGCCGGATTATCGAGGTCTTACTGTACTTAAATTGTTTTATAATAAATTTATTTTAATAAAACCTTTACAATTATTTCTTCTGCTCCTTTCTATTAAATCATATTTAATAATTGAAGGTATATTCCTTGTTCAAATTGATGATGTTGCAACATATATTTTAACATGATTCGTACAATTTTAAGTATGAAACGATTTTAAATTTAAAATGGTATTTTAACATTTGCTGTTCTTTAGACAATGTTTGTGTACTTCTTCCATTAACTCAATTTCATCCATCTAATTGTTACTAAACATTTGTTTACAGATAATGCTGGACTACGCCAAGAACATGTACACTGTATATAAAGACAGGCCTAAGTTTGTGTTTGGTTTTCATGGTGAGCTGTCTCATGACCATTACAATCTCATTGGTGCTGCAGATAATGATTTCTTAGAATGGATGCAGTGGTTTCATATTAATGGACATCTTAATAACACAGTACTGATCATTATGAGTGACCATGGACATAGGTAAGAAAGCTTTGCCGCTACAGTAACACCGACATTGATACAGTGCAATGAATAGCAAAATGATTAGTTTAATAACCGTCTGTTGACACTGATAATTAATATCGTATAAAATTTCAATTAAACTGAAGTGTTTACCTAATGAGAGTGGATTTTTTAGTTTAGTTAGAGACTAGAGAGATCAAGAGTTTTTCCAATAATTTCAAAACTAGAACGATCAAAAGTTTTGCAAGTTAAAAAAGGACAGTTTTCAAGATTAAAATGTAACATAAAACAAAAAATTAGATCTTAGTACCAAGCAAAATTTCAACTCTGTATCAGTTGCCGTTCGAAAAAAAATAGTTTTTGTTCAAATATAACATGGCTGTTAGCTAGAAAACTGAGTATAATTAGGGCATAGGTTTGTATTAACTTGTTTCTTAGTTAAGATGTAGAGAATTACCTCCTGAACTGGAACCCTTTTTTTAATATCTTTCATTTTTCTTGATACCTCCAGGTAGGACAAACCTGATATTAATAGCATGCCGCAACAGCAAGTGCTGATATTAAAAGCGTTAAGTTTAACAATGCATATTGGCATAAGTGTTACTAGATCTACGATAACTATCATATTTTACAATATTTTACCTCTGTGTATGATGTATGATAATTTCAAGATCGTACACACAAAATACGATAATTGCTACTTTTACCATAGAATAATATCGTTTGCCAAAGAAGACATTGTTCACGATAAATGATTAAGATGCAATCTCGTTCTATATAGTTCCTTTTCTAAGCAGTGTTGTACCTACTTCTGAAACTTAAGGCCCATTTACACTTTGATTAGTGCAGGTGCTTAGTAATTAGGACAAAACACATGTGGACCGCAATTACTTAGAGCGAGGGATTAGTAATCAGTGAATAGAAGCGTGTTCTAATTTTTTGGAAGTTGCCACGTTTAAAAGTAGTCATCCTGATGGCAAAGTAATATTCCATGGTATCTTCAGAGGCCAATTCCTTAAGGAGTTGGTAGCTTGCACCATGAATGTGTCTTCTACTTATTCACTTTAGTTCCCATAGGTCTTGGTCTTGGTCTTGCAAGTTCCGATTCCAAGAGTTCTTTGCTTTCAGACACCACAGCGTTTAATACTTCTTTCAATTGCAAGCGGGCTTGTTGAGGTTGTTCGACCATTCTTTTGCTGTTCGACGCCCAACAATTGAACTAAGCGCAGCAGTTAAACAGTACAGTAGACACTACTCACACTACACACTTGAACTAATCACTCACAAGAATCACTAATCACTTGCACCCGCACTAATCAAACTTCATGGGCCTTTAATGAAGTTGATTAGCTAGATACTAGATACTTTCCTCACAACTAAACAGAAATAATGATGCTACAACCTCACATGAAATCAATTATTGTGTTGTGTATTAAGGTGGTTTTAGTAGGTAGGTTAACTTATAATATGCTAAATGATTAATCTATGGTTAATTTATATAGAGCAGAGTAAAAAGTTATTGAATTAATAAATCTACATAGCAGGCCCAGATTACCCATAAGGCCAACCTAGGCCATGGCCTAGGGCGCAGGCTTTAGGGGGAAGTGGGGCGCTGATCGCGGGGAAAAACAAAAAGTTTTGTACTTCTAGTCGAGCGTTAATAGCGAACGACCGGGTTGCACTGGCCTTGAAAGAGAGCTGGGTGTGTTGAGGAGAGTCTAGTGGGGTGGCGGATGACTCACGCCAAGATCACGTCACTGCCGTCACCCCAGACTCTCCTCCCTCCGCCCTCACACCACTAGTCAGGGACGTCTCTCCCTAATAATCTTAAAATCCAAAAAGTTGGGAAATTTGAGATTTTTAAAAAAGTTGGAATTTTGATTTTTTGATTAAATTGCTTGCAAGAACTAAAACTTTAGATTAGGGCTTCGAAAGTTTTTATTGTTAATCGTCAACATTCACAAATAACAAGTGAGTTATAATTTCCAATCCAAAAATGTTGTGCAAATCCAAATATTTCTATACCAAATAAATACATTCTTTTAAATGATGTTCTGGGAAATTTAGTTCCAACCCTTGTTATTGTGGCAACACTGACTGTCACTGACATTCCATGTACTGCTCCGGACTGCCAGACCAGTGTTGCCAGATTGAGTTTTCTCCCAAAATAGGGAATTTTTTTTAAGTTTGCGGCAAATATTAGGAAAAAGAAAATGGTGGGGAAAATATGAGAAATGTTTTTCAATAATGTGATAAACATGTTAAAATTCTTATCAAATATTAAAAACTCTTCAAATACTCAATATAGCACCCACAGTGTTAAAAACCCTATAAGAAGACCATTTAAAAAAAAATCTGAGGGTGAGCCTCCAGAGCCCATTTTCACTGTGATTTATTCCACACAATATAACCCAGGTCCCCGTTCTGCGTGTTTGGAATCCCCACACAAAAGTTGTTAAATTTTAGATTTCCCCCCCCCTCCCCTCCCCCAATAATTTGTTGTAGCAACGTCCCGGCCACTAGTTACTACTGTGGTATTACCACTAGTTACTCAACGCTTTCGCTCTCCTTAGCATTGAAAATGACGAAACACAAACATTGGATTTCGCTAGCACAATTCAACACAATTCAATCATTTGCCTGGTCCAAAGCCAGAAAGAATAAATTGTAAAACTATGTACACATTTCGATTGTCATTAGTAAATACATAGACGGTGTTGCTTATTTAGTAGTGCGTTTAATTTTTAACATGCTTTCTTTTTAGTCAATAGTCAATATCTGCTTACTACAAATTACAAGTATTGGCTTTTCATACATTTTGGCATTTCAATCGCTGTTATTGCGTGATTGGTATACATTTTTCTTGGAAAATAGTTAAAAATGCATTCAAAAGGGCTAAAAATAATAAAAATGTGTTAATAGCTCAAATAGCCTCCAGAGAAGCTCTAAAACATGAGTTTTACAGTTAAATATGGAAAAAAATTCCACACCCCCAGACTCCCGGAAAGGGGTGTAATTTAGAACTTTGGCTTAGGCCATAAATAGATGCTAATCCGGGCCTGCTACATAGTAAATATGTACAATATAAGACATTTATTTCAGATTTCAACTAAAGAAGGCAGTGGTTTATTTTTTTTTTTTTTTTTTTGTCTGTATTATCTAAGTGTATGTAATTTACTTTTCTATGTTTATGTTATGAATGTACATTTTCTTATTTTATCATTATGCACTAAAAATGTTATTATTTAACTAATTTTCAGAATTTTTAATGGTAATACAAATAATATGTTTCCATGTGTTTACATCATTTTTTTCAATTTACCCACTTACTATCACAACATTAGTACCAATATTAATTTGTGTCTACCATTAATCACTCTAAAATAATGTTTATTCTATAAAATACCATAAATTACCAAAATTAGCCTAGATAATAGTGTTTTTGTACTAACACTAAAAGGAAATTTCAATCTGTAACTTGTACGATAACTTGTATAAAGTACAATATTTTTTACTGGATATAAGGTAATTTAAATTTAGGCATGTAGCAACCCTGATTGGCATTAATAGCAAACGTTATTTTTAATGAATTATAGGATTAAATTGATTATACTTTTAAAGTAGTTTATGGATGTTAACATTTCTGACATAGTTATTTATTTTTAGTCTTGCTAACTATAAAATACAAACTCAGTAATAACAAAAACTAGTGCTTAATAAAATAGCACAGAATTTTTTTAAAATTTACCGAAACTCTAGAATTTAAACTTTATCTTTTAAATTTAAATTGTGACGTTTCTTTTGTGAATCCACCATGATTAATTAATGTAGTGTAGGCCTATTGTACGCACACATAAACATTGTTTTAGTGAATGAATGATTTAAATCTGTTTTATACAGTTCACTATACTCTTAATTAAAGCAGGTTTTAGTAATGATAACTTCCTGATGTGACACAAATATAAATTTCACTTGCACGCAAAAAAATATGTAGCACCACAGAGAAGAAAAATACAGAGGAAACATCTAAGCGTACGCGAATTGGGTGTCTAGCACTCGACACTGGTATCTACATTAGTAGTTCCCAGAGTCGCCATGAGAGGGCAGCATCGTCGCTGGCCCCTCCCCTCCCCCCCCTCGCCTCCTGCTGCTAGCCCTTCGTCCCCTCCAGCACCGCGCGACACTCGCCTGACTCAAGGTTGTTAATGTACTCTAACAACCTTGCGCCCGACTCCCTG
>JAGFPH010003611.1:18067-38829 GCA_018207615.1 Philaenus spumarius | reverse complement strand
ATATGATGCAGTTGAACGTGTTTAATCTCTTGGTAGGAATGATAAAATGGTTTACAATTACTGTAATTCATAGACTATAAAAAATACTGTAGCCTACTCTACTTAAACATAATAATTTGGTCATTTCATAATATAAAGACGATAACAAATTACCACATTATACAATCCTAATTATCCTACATTTACTAAGTACAGTAATGTAAAAAACTAACCCTTCTTTAAAATTTTTATAAAAGGTTTTCTACTTTGAACAATAGGCTAGAATATTACAAATACACAGATAAACTTGGTAAAACTAATAAAATCTTGTAAAACAATGAGTGAATATGTGCTCTTACAATAAATCCAATGTTAATCTATATATATAAAATTCAATGTATGTCCGTTTGTTTGTCCGTTATGCGTTACCAAACCGTCCATCCGATTACTTTGAAATTTTGCATAGTAACACAGGTTAACCCTGGGAAGGTTTTAGGCCATTTACCGAAGTCCTAGGACATAAGGGCTACGCCCCAGTGGCCCTCAAAGTTTCAATGTTAATCTTATGGAAGGTCAATATTAAGGAAGAAGAAGAAATATTTCTTTTGATTTTATCAGGGGCACAAAAAACAGCTGTTCGTATGAAAAACTTAAAACAGCTGATTTTGATCAACAGCTGATTTTGATCAACAACTGATTTGGATCAAAAAATGAATATAATTTTAGGTTAGGTAAATCAAGCAATGAACAGAATCACATTATAATTTACATCGGCCCTCAGGGATACGATTTACAAGCTTTCAAAGTTTCAAATTAAGCAATAGCAAAGCATTGGCGGGTCAGCTAGTGCTATATAAAAAATATATTAAATATAAGTTTTCCATATATATACGTAACTTAAATATTAACTATTTAGAAAACTAACATAGGCTAGCATTAAAGAACAACAAATGAATAATTAACGACTAAACTCATAATATTTACATTGATTTACATATCCAAGGGTGTGCAATGTTAATAGGTACTTTTCCATTACGTTCAATTCAAAAGACCACTGATTTGAACAAACAGCATATCTTAAATAAATTTACATATCAACTGAAGTAACTAGATTTACAAATACCCTACATTTACTAAGTACAGTAATGCAAAAAACTAACCCTTCTTTAAAATGTAACTTATAAAAGGTTTTCTACTTTAAACAATAGGCTAGAATATTACAAATACACAGATAAGCTTCGTAAAAAACTCATAAAACCTTGTAAAACAATGAGTGAATAGGCCTATGTGCTCTTACAATAAATCCAATGTTAATGCTATATTAAATATAAGTTTTCCATATACAGAGTGTTTACTGAAAACCCTTCAGGACTTTGGGATATGATTCCTCATACAAAAAGTAAGAAAAAAGTTAATATAAACATAGGTCCGAAAACGCTTCGTTTTCCAGATATCCGCCATTTTGTTTTCTGTACAAAATAATTCATATCTAGAGAACGGTTTGACTGATTGAGTTCAAACTTGGTATGAAGTTTAACCTGACAATGATATACCTCAAGAAAATAAACGATTAAATCCAATCATGAGTTTCAAAATGGTGGCTGTTTAAAAATTACAAACCTAAATTACTCCAAAACCGTACATTTTAACGAAAAATGTCAAGACACCTTTTTTGTAGCCCTTTTGATTCCCCATCGGATGGTGTAACTGACAAAACAATCGAATGAAGGATATTAGCTAAGTTAAAAGGTAATGACAACAAATGTCCATACAATATTGTAGTAATTACTGTGTTGGTATAGGATGCCGGGTTGAACAAACCAATTAGTACACATAACATAACTATTTACCTCCATTTTAATGTATTAACACCTATTTAAGAAAATCTATCTTAACAATCTTGATTATGCATACCGTATTAGAAACATTAGTCACTTTATTTGACTAGATATTAATGTTCTTTGTTTTTGTGATTATGTTTCTTATAGACTATACCCTACAATACGTTCAGAATTAAATTTTTCCATCAGTTAAATTAAACTGCTATTATTGACTTTATAGGCCTACACTGCAACAAATATTAGGCTAGTCGGTAGGGGTAATTTTAGACCAAACGATGCAGTAATTTACAATACGGCTGATTCTTTTTATAAGTACAATAAAGTATGTAGATTAACATACAAAAGTTTACCAGTCTATCGATTTCCCAAGTCAAAAAAATCGAGACAATTTTTTTTCTTCAAAAATTCTTAATATTTTGGGCTGGGATTAAGATAAATAAAAATAAAAAATACCACCCTGTAGGGGGAAGTGTTTTTCAATAAAAAGGTCTTCTGTAATTATTTCGCCCGAGTAATGGTTTGTTTGGAGAAAATTTGCAAAGTATTATTAAAAAGAAAATTATAAAAAAAATCAAAATTTAATAATAGTACAAGTAGACATTTGTGTGGGAACTCGGTGCAGGTTAACCAATTTTGACGGATTTTTCAAAATTTGTTCGTCTCGTTGAGACAAATAATTGGCCCTACGGCAGAAATCACAGAAAAGGGAAATCTCATTCATATATGTAGAGTTGGCTCATTCTAAATTGGCTGAATTTTAATATATCGAATTCAAACTTGACATAGAAGTTAAAATATATATTTTAAAAATGTATGCTGAGTCTGAGCTTGTTATCTTGAAAATGACCTGATCTAGAGCCATTTGACTTATCAATGGGTTTCTCGATTTTAGGAGTACCAGACCCACCAACTCATTTTAAACACCTCCAGTTTAGAAAATTTTCAAAATATAAACCTAAAAGTTTTTTACAAGTTAAAAATTTAAATTCAAACAAGATAAATGAGTATAATTTTTTTTTATTATTTACTTTCAAGAGCACAAATAACTTAAAAAAGTATAATTTTGGACCTTTTTAAATTTTGCATCAACACGCTTGAGTTGATCGGCTGCAGATTAGTCAATCTTTTAAATATAGTTTTTAAAATAGGTATAGCAAAAACCAATTGTGTTTGTAACTTATGTACCAATTTTTAAATCGATATGTTCAAAAATGTCGAAAATGGATTCCAACGAATCCAAAGGTGTTGTAGTTAAAACGAGATAGGTAAAACAGTAGACTATATTCAAGAGCCTTGTTTTTAAAAAGAACTGAAAAAATAGTTCATACTTACTGAGAATAATACTACCGTAGTGTAGTCAACTTGAAAAACAAATTTGATGTTGATATTCTAAAAAATGACGAAACTGGAATAGCGAAAGGGCTACAGCATTCGGTAAGCAAAAAATCGTGAGGTTCGTTGATAAATCTGATGGCTCTAGCTCATCAAATTTTTAAGATACCAACTTGAGTCTTGGTATATAAGTTAAAAATAAGCTTTTCACTTGCTAATTCGATATATTACAAAATGGCCAACTTAGATTTGCTATACGTATGGACGGAAATGATCGTATAAAGACACATTCATTAATAATTATGCGTTCATAAATTTGATGGCCTATTTAGTTTAAAATTATCGTAGATGTATAATTTTTGTATATTATATTTATACATATATTGTTTGTGTATATTTTAAATTTCATACAAAGTGGATGATTATCTTTAGAGAAAATTGATTTTTAAGACAATTTAATCGAGACTGATTATATGCTAATACGCTGGTCTTCGAAATTGTATTATTTTGAATATAAAAAAGTTGAATTCTTAGAGAAAACGGCAGCCATTTTGAATCCGCCATGTTGAATTTTCATATTTTATATGAATCAGTTCCTCCTAAAAACCCCCAAATAACCAGTTTTCTTTTTCTTTGAGACGCATTTTTTTTATTGGAATATATATATTTGGGCAATTTGTTAGATGATTATTATGTGTTATAAAAAAAAACATGACATCGTAAAGCTGACACTTTCCTCTTGAAAACGCCCTATTACAACTATTTATTTAATACATTATAACTGTGCAATAGTTTATAATGTACTGGGCCGCGCTTAAAGAAATAGGTCTTCAGCCGTGCGGCCGAGTAGTGCTGCTGCGAAATAATACTTGCTTAATCGATTTTTTCCAGACAAACCATTTCTCGGACGAAAAAATACAAAAGATCTTTTTTATTAAAAAAATACTTCCGCTACACGGTGGTATTTTTATTTTTATTTATTTTCATCCTAGCTCGAAATATTAAGGAATTTCGAGGAAAAAATGTTTTTCGATTTTTTTTTGACTTTGGGAAATCGAAAGACTGGTAAACTTTTTTTATATTAATCTACATACTTTAAGGTACTTATAAAAAAAATCTGCCGTATTGCAAATTACTGGTAGTTGTGACCTACACCGACTGGGCTATGTAGGCTACATTTTATTTTTTAACCGTCTTAAATATAAATACTAAATTAGGATTAAATTTGAGATTTATTTGAATTACTTTTGATAAACAAAACAACTTTTAACTACAATTTTATTGATATTTTACTTTGCGATTTATATGAAGTGAAGATTAAATTTGAACATGATATGTATTTACTGACTTTGTCTACAGTTTGTAAGTTATATATTTATTTTGTAGTTGTCTTCCATATAAATTGTCAACTAGGTTAAATTTGATATGTAAGTACAGTACTGCGTTTAATATAGACTATACTTTTATTACTTTATTATTGACACTTTACTTTGAGATTATTTTATCATGAAGTGTCCTATAATATGAACTTTTTTTAAATATATGTAACTATAGGTTACTGACTTTATAATCGTGATTATTTTGTGATGGAGTGTCATATAATATGAAGGCCTACTTTTTTTTAAGCACAGAGAATAATGGATCCATTTACCATTAATCTCTGTGCTTTGGCAATATTATTATGTTTCTTCTTTTGTATTATCATTTAAACATTTCATCACTTTCAATTGTTAAAGTTTTATTTTATAAATAATCTTTATTAATGGGTTATCTAACCATGTTGGTTAAAGGGTTTTTCAGAATGACAACATAACATTATTTACCTACTTAATTGTTATTATACATTTTTTTACAAACTAGATTTTGTTTATATTGCCTAAACCTAGGGTTATGCATGACATTTTAATCAGCTGTTCAATAATTTATATTAATATCTAACCCATTTGTATAACCCATTTCATAAGATTTTAATAATATTCAAAAATTTCTAAGCTACCTTAGAACACAAAATGTTTGTAATAAAAAAACTCTCAAGTATTTACTTCAGTAAGTCAGTGAATAAAAATCAGGAATTAAATTATTCGATAAACATTTGTACAAAACATACTCTAATAAGTTTAAAATGTTTAAAACTTGTATCGGTTCAGTTAAAGTTGGTTCAAGAATCTTTTATTAGATTATAACTTATTCAAAAAGTATGTCTCATTTAAAAACATAAGTTTGAATTAAATTATAATACAAATAAAACAATAATTTATCTTAGTAAATAGACTATTCTGTACTTAATGTCTACGGAAATTATTTCCCGTAATGAAAATAGGCTTTTTTGTTACATTTACACTTATAACAGAAGAGTAAACGTTGAATTCCCAACTTGCAGTCTAAACGAGGCGGGGAAGTGGGACATTTCCCCCGCTACCATCACATCCTTCCCCGCTCGTCTCTCTCTCTCTTGCAACGTGCATTAGGACATCCTAGCGCGGCCACCGGACTAGATCGGAACTACAACTAGAGCGTACGATCCCGCCGTTTAAATGTTTCCTCTGTATATTCCTTCTCTGTGGTAGCACTAACATCTATCATTTCAGAAATACAACTTGAAATGAAATGATTGCCATTTAACAAAAACTAATATGTATATCAAAACCTTTTAGTACTTTCAAAACTAGAAGGAAATCCTATCACTTAATTCATATTGTACACAAACGAGAGCTACCACCTTCTTTACATTGCACCTGCTCAACATAAGGATGTCAGATGCGATTTGCCTAGATGGACCAGGAGTTAAGAATTAGCTCATACTAATACTTAGGATGCTCCTCCACCTCCTTCTGTGCTCTAGTCTTGCCCAATCAGCTGTAACTTGCATAGCTGATGTCTTGGATATGTCACAGAACGCTTCAGGTCCTGTTGCCTTATTTGCCAGCCTATCTGCACACTCATTTCCACCTATTCCAACATGCCCTTGTGAGACCTCCCAGCTGTACTGTGAACTTGACGTATTCTCAGACTAGCTTTGAAAGGAATTCGTGCGAGCTCAGAGCTTTTGAAGCTGTCTCCAGATTTCTTTATTCATGTGTCCGAGTATGAGATTTTTCTGGCACATTCCACTAGAGCTGTAACTTTTGATTGGAATACTGTTGCTTGCTTCCCTATTAGCAGGATGCATTCCTGCCTTGGGTTGTCTCCACAGATTCCTTCACCAGTATTCTTCTTTGTTTTCGAGCCGACTGTATACCATTCCAGCTCATACTCTGAGAGAGGTCTCCTTCCCTCTAGCCATTCCTCATGGCTTGGTATTACTTAGAAAGGTTTTGACAAGGAGTACTGGGTTTTCATGTGGTCTGAGATCATTTCCAAAGTCCGAACTCTGGCAACGAATGTGATTATTCTACAATGTCCAAGGTTCCTTGGGTTATGCATTCAAAGTTTCTCAAATTGAAGATGATAAGCACTCTTCCTTGCTGCTACTTGTGCAAACAGGTCTAACGGAAGAATGTTTAAACAGCAGTCGATTGCACTAGGCCTGCTGCTAGTTGCTCCTGTAGTTGCCAGGCAAACTAGACGTTGGATCCTCGCCACCACACCCTGGACCTCTTTTTATGTCCACCACATGACGGCACCATACAACATTACAAGTCTCACCACTGAAGTGTAAAGAAAAACTTATTCTTCAACCCCCATGTCTGCCGCACCATGCACTGGCTCACCATCTAGTCGTGACCACTAGTTGTGCACCGAAGTTCAGCCTCTTGTTCAAATTACTCCAAGATACTCTCTCTGATGCTATGGTAATTTCATTACCTCAAAGAAATAGGGGCGCAAAACTCTCCAGTTTCCTTCTTCTGGTGAATGGGATAGCTAATGCCTTGCTCATGCGGACACCTAGTAATGTTCTCTCACACCATTTCTCCACAATCCTAAGTGGCATTCCAAGCAGCTGCATCACAGTTGGTACGAACTTGCCCACAACTAATATGATAACATCATCAGCATACCTTTTGGTGTACACACCGGTGTTGTCGAGTTCTCTGAGTAGGCTATCAACCATAAGGTTCCAAAGGAGGGGGAACAGGCTCCCCCCTGAGGTCATCCTCGGGTCACTCTAACATCCAAAGTTTCACCATGCGTCATGTTAGGGCAAAGTTATTTTTTGTCACTCTGAAAGAAATAATTGATAATAGAAACCGAAGATCTGATAATAATAAACAATTTAGTTTCTTTCTACCAGAATACGAATGATAAGGACTTTAGATAAGTGATAACATTAACCAATTGATTACAATAAATGACGCCCATTGAATATCTGTTTCAACAAACAACTCAACAAATTGAATGACCCACAGGTTCGCAGATATAAGGAACACCCAACAGGGTAAATTAGAGGAACGTCTGCCTTGGTTCTCGTTTGTGTTCCCACCTTGGTTTGAACACATCCATCCTCGAGCTGTAGCTAACTTCAAAACCAATGGTCACAGACTAACTACTCCTTTTGATATCTACCCGACTTTAGCCAATTTGTTACACTTTGAAGGAACAGCTCCAGGGGATTTGTCCCAGAGATCCATCAGTTTATTTAAAGAGGTTAGTCTTAATGACAATTGCATTTAGAAATGTATCTTCTCTTAAAAATTATGTATTGTCTTCCAGCTACCAAAGAACCAGTTGTGTAAAAACTCATAAAATTAGCAATTATATAACAAGTACAATGTTACCGTCTTATGTCTTCTAGTTTACTTTTTACATTTCTGTTCAAAACACAGCCATCAAAATAAGTTACTTGTTAAAAAGATGCACAATAATACAAGATCAGGGTTCCAAAGGTCAGGGAAAATCCAGGAAAATGGTTTTGTATCATTGAGCTCCTGATGATGCAAAAACTGAAAGGTCTTTCTGTGTTCCAGTTTACCAAAACACAAGCTGTTGAAGCAGTTGTTTTTTTACAATACATCTCCAGTAGTATGTTAAAAATCTAAACAAATAGCATATTTTTAACTTATCAAATAGAGTGATTCTAAAATTTATGATTTTTATTTTTGAATAAAATGTTGCAACTTGACTCGGGGAATCTAAACACTAAAAAGTAAACAAGTATAAAATACCAAAATAGATAAAACAAAAGTTATAGACAACTCCCTCAAATAAATTATCTTCGATATATTTTTGTTAATATATTACAAAAGAAGACATGTGTTCCAGGTTCCAGCTAAGAGGACATGTGCCGATGCTTTCATAGAACCTCATTGGTGCACTTGCTTGAACTGGGAGAAACTCGAACTCTGTGATAAAGTGGTGAAACGAGCAGCGTTAGAATTCGTAAATTATTTAAACAGGTGCAAAAATACTAGGAATGTCAACCTATTCTAAGTGTAGTCTATTAAAGGAATGAAACTTATGTAAGATTATGTAAATGGGCGACTCTATCATGTAAGGTTATTTTGTTCAGTGAGGTTAAATTCTAATTGTGTGACGTTTTCTTGTCTTAAACGTCATGCATATTTAATTCTGAAATGTAACTTTACCTTTTAATAGTTCAACAGTCTGGGGGCGTCCACCAGATTCCCGCCAGGAATCAAAATATCGCTAGGCTCTAGAGGTACTCCAAAGCATTAGGTATTAATAATCACAGAGACACATTGTTCAAAAGTTAAAATTGAATTTTACTAGATTTCTAAAATTCCTTAATTTACAGACTCTGAATTTAATTCAATTAGACAATTATTATTTAACTTGATAAAAAATATTCTTTAAACTTTTCTAATACATGAAATCAAATAAACAAATTCTACTTAATCGACTAACTTTCTATAAACTCTTTGACACCTGAAATTACCCCTTTGTATCTAGATTAACTAATACTAATTTTACTCTTCAAATCTAAGCACTAATTTTCATTTATATACGCCTCGAACTTAACTCTTTCAAAATTTATGATTTCAAGCCTTTATTTACATGCACAAGATCAACCCCAATTGCTTTTCAGGTGTTCCTAAATGAACCCTATTTACAGCTAATTCTAATGATCTCACCCCTGCATGTATTATGTTATTTAGAATTATTAAATATGAAAATCTTTCAATTAATTAGATTAATGTTTAGTATATGGTTTTGCCTCTATATTCTTTACCTCGAAATCTGTCTTACAATTATTTAAACAATTTTATTCTACTTACATTCTCTCTCCTTCCTTTCTACCCCGCACAAACACTTTACATAAATTTATTAATTTCCTTTACTCCCACACGAAACACTTTACATAAATTTATTAATTTCTTTTACTCCCACACACTGAATACACTTTCGAACTCTCGGCTTCACAATCACCTTTCACTACTGCTTTAATTTTATGTTTAATGTTTAAAATGGCGTTGAATTTATCCAAACTCTTTTTAACACGATGTTGTTCCTTTCAAATGCCCACCAAGACTCTTGCATTAATTTTCTTCCTCTCCCACCTCTCTTTTTGGAAGCGGGTATTACTTCTTATGTGATTGGTTAATTTTTGAATTTAGACCATTTGATTGGCTGCTCAATTTGCCCGTATTTTGCGGTTTTTATGCCTGTATTAATTTGTGGATGCATCATCGACAGGTTCCACAGTTCGTTCTAATTTTAGAAACCTGACACCCGGTTTCCTGTCTGACTTCCTCTTTGCTTACGATCAGAGTTTTGTTTGTTCTTCAATTTTTAATTTCGATCTACTTCTTCTATTGTATTGAATTGTTTTAAATTTATTTTATTTTAAAGTGTTTGGGGTAAGTTGTTTACCCCAATCCTTACACTCCCTCACCCCATATGAAATTGTACCACCAATTTGTTTTGTTTTATTTGTTTTTGTTTTGTTTTTTTTTTTTTTTTAAGTGGAGTATCACTTTGTTATTTGAAGTAAAGTAGTTTTATAGCTTTGACCTAGTGTCTGTGGAATTGCTGACGGCGATCTTGCTGTCACATTAGATTCTGCTGACGTTTAGATTTCTCTGTTGTGAACTTGTTGTTTATGTGTGGTATTTGGGCTGGAAGTATATATATGACATTTGTGATAGGATATTTTTTTTTGTTGAAGAGGATATGAGTGATTGGTTTTAAGGAATTTATGTGTACTGGAATTTTGAGTTGGATTTAGACGTGATAATTGAATGGTTTTAATTTGAAGTTGTTAATTCTTGCCTTTGGTAGTCTCTTGGTGTTATTTGTGGTTTCTGCGCCTTTAATTTTATCTTCAGGATGTGTAGTATGTAGCATTGTATTAGTATTAGTATCGTTAGTATACTTGCCCATATTATTATGATGTAAAGCATAATTCTCTTGTTTTCTATGATAGCCGACCAATTGTTTTGTTCAAGTGCTGAATATACAAAAACGGGACTTCGGCGTGATCAATGCTTTAGTCCAATTTTATATCTTCGCTATTGTTATCGGAGTTACTAGGTTAGGCGGCAAGGACGTCTCCCTTCCCCCTTCCCCTGTTTCCGCTTTCTCAGAAAGTGTTTTCTTTTTCTTTTTTTTTTTACACATTATTTGAACTACACTATTTACCTACTTGTTATGTGTTCATGACTTTAAGTGTTGACAGATCTCGAGTTATTATTTAATTGTGAAAGGTTTATTCAATGCGTTTTGTTTTATTGATTTTATTTGGTTAAATACTTACTTTAAAATGGAAAACTATTTTTTTAGTTGGTTTTCCTTTATATTGTTTAGTCCTATTAACAATAAATTCCTATTTATTATTTTTTGTCCTGTTAAAATGAGATTAAAATACATTTTTTTTATTAGTGCTTAAATTTGGTACATATTCCTTAAGTCTACAACATACATGCTAATATATAGACAGATTTCTTGATATATGTATATGTATACATATATTTTTGTTTGTTTTTACCTTAGTTTACACATGACATTACTAATCGTAGGCGTAAGTATCTTTAAATGTTTAAAATTTTTTTTATAAATCAGATCTCAAAGCTATTGTTTACTCTTGAAAGCAATGTTATTTAAGATTTAATAGTTATTGGTTTTACTTATTTAATTTGAAATGTATACTATTTAATAGCTTTTATTTATTTATTTATTTTTTTTTTTTTTTTTTAAACGTTTACTATCTGTTAACAAGGCTTTAGTTTAAAAAATGTTTTTGTTTACAATACAATTCATGATAATTCCTTGAATATTCTTAATTAGTACAACTCTTAAAGCTAGTACATGCAACTTATTTCTATTTTCTACAATATTAAATATAGACAGATCTCGAGTTATTATCTACTTGTGACACTTAATTTTACACATGACATATTTTTTTTTTTTTTTTTTTTGTTCTTATGACCTTCTATGATACATTTTCATTCTGGAAATGTGTATTGGTTCATTTTGGAGTCTTCCATATCTTAATATCTCTACTTGATATGTTAATTTATTAATTTTTTTTATAATTGTATATGGCCCTGTATACTTCATGTCAAATTTTGTGGGTGTTTTGCCATGGAATTCGCATCTTATTAAGACTTCATCCCCTTGTTGGAATTCAAAGTCGGTTTTCTTCTTATCGTAATAAAATTTTTGTTTTTCTTGGGCATTTTGAATTATTTTGGGTAGTGTTTTTCTAATTTCTTGAATTTGTTTTAGATGTTGTTGGATGTCGTAATTTTGGTTTTCTTGTATTTGTATGATCTCCATGGGGTCGTTTGGTTCAAAAGCGAACATAAGTTTATTTGGCGTGAAACCGGTGCTTGTTTGTTTCGTCGAGTTGTAACAGTATACTATTTTGTCTATATATTTTGACCATGAATTCGGTTTTTCGTGTACGTAATGTGATAACATATTGGCGAGTGTGCCATTGAATTTTTCTGTTAATCCCTGTGTTTGTGGTGAATATGCGCTGCTGAAAATTTGGTTTATCCCTAGTGTAGTTGTTAAGTGTTTGATTATTTCATTGTTAAAATGCGTACCCCTATCTGATTGTAGTACTCTCATTTTTCCATGTGTCAATATTAATTTTATTAAATTTTCAGCTACGTTTTTGGCATCTGCTGTTTTGTATTTAAATGCCCACGCATATTTCGTGGATACATCCGTACATGTTAATATATATTTGTAAGCATAAGATGAAGTAATTGGGCGTATGAAATCTATTATTATTCTGTCCATAGGCCTATGTGTTGCTAATATTGGTTTTAGTAGCCCGTATGGCTTTCTAGTTGGGATTTTCCGTTTTTGGCAGGTCTCACAAGACTTTGTATAATCTTGTACGTCTTTATTTAAATTTGGCCAGTGGTACCTATCTCTTATCTTTGCTATTGTTTTAAAGTAGGAAAAATGTCCACCCGTTAAAGGACTGTCATGTGCTTGTCTTAAAATTTCCTGTTTAAGTTCGTTTGGTATTGCTAAAAGTTTGGTTGTTTCTTCCCCATTGAACTGCTTGTAATACATAATTTGGTCTTCTATAATGTAATGTCTGGATGCTCTATCAATTTTTTTGTTACTCCTATCTACGTTTAAAAGTGCAAGCTTAATTTGTTTCAAATATGGATCTTGTGATTGTTTCAATTCTAAGTTTTGTGTGTCAGCGTTTATTAGAAATACATCTTCAAAGTTTTGTGGGATTTCTTCTTCTGCTTCTTGTCTTGATAAGAAATCTGGTAAACCCATTGTTTTTCCTTTTTTGTATCTTATATCTAAGTCGTAATCTACAAGTTTGGTTGCCAGCCGGCCTAATCTATTTGACGGATTTTTAAAAGTCTGAAAATATTGTAGTGCAGAGTTATCTGTAAAACATGTGATTTTTCTTCCTAATAAATATTCTCTCCAGTATTCTATAGCATATACAAGTCCTAGCATTTCCTTTTCTACTGTCGAATATCTCGTTTCATGAGGTTTTAATTTTCTAGAGAGGTAAGCGATTGGAAACTCTTGGTTATTATTTGGGTCTATTTGTGTTAGTACAGCTCCTATTCCTAGTATAAATTCCCAAAATAATTATTATGGTTATTGACTATGATAAAAATGTTTTCATATTAATTTCTGTATTTTATAATTTGCTTTCATTGTGAAGTATTGAAATACTATATTAATAAGTATAATTAGTTATACTTTCACGCAGACACTTTTCACTTACAACAATGAAATACTAAAATGAAAGGTGACATTTTGCCGAGTCTAGGAACATACGTGTTGCACCTTCTAAGCTTTGACAACGAAATAAATGTTTATTTAAAATACAACAAACTGTTGAAGATATATTTTATTCAATTTATTATACTACGAATAACTGTTGACATTTTAACATAACTACTTTTATTCACAACAAAGATAATTGGCAATACTTTCATATGTTGAGTCCACACACATCTTTTCTCTCTCTGTTTCTTTTTTTCTAGTGTGACCTGGAATGTCGCCCTGGGGGTTAGGGGGAGTCGCCCCTAATTATTTGAAAACCCAAAAAGTAAGGAAATTTGAGAACCTACTGTGAATATTGTTAGTAAAACGATTTAATCAAAATGTTACTAAAAACCAATATCAATAACTTTTAATTTAAGAAATTGGAATTTATCGATAAAATGTTGTGTTTAAATAGAAAAGAAAATTATTGTTGCCAAGTGTATCATTCGCAACAGGTAAGTGAAAAGTTCAACTCGAAAAGTGTTGGGAAAATTTTAATATTTCTATACCAAATAAATACATTGTAATTTTTTAAATTAATGTTAGGAGGAATTTTGTCCAACTATTATTGCTGTGGCAGCACTAACTGTGACTGTCGGTGACAAATTTTTTACTCTACTCACCACCCATCCCCTCCATAGATTGTTTGTTTACTTTCCTTGCACATAGAAAAGTGATTTTCAGTTAGTTTATCTGTTTATCTCTTAACAATAACATGGTCTGTTGTTTTATTATTTCAGTAATGTGATAAGATGTTAAAAGTTTAAATTTTTTAAGGTTATTATACTCAAAATAAGTTATAAACGCTATTTAAAGAGGTAAATTTTTCAAAAACATTCAGAGGATGTTTCTCCCTTTCCACTGACCCCCCTAATCATTTGGAAAATCCGGTCAAAATTGTTTTGAAATTTTAGATTTTGCCCCCCCCCCCCCAATATTTGTTGTAGTGATGTCACTGAGTGTGATTGTCTGGTTCTATTATTCTAGAAAACAAGATGGTTAATCTAAAGTACTGTGTTGCAAATCTTGATAAACCCACACATTTCTCACAGTATACTACCTGTGTCTCAAACAATGCCTTCTAGTTTCACTGTATTTCTCCTCTAGTTGTTCTTTATGGAATCTATGGTCAATGCAGGACTTTTTTGGTGGTTGTAATACATGTAATTTTCAAGAATGGATTATTAAAATACAGTAGGACTACAGTTATCCGAATCAATTAGGACCGGACCCCATTCGGATAATAAAAAATTTGGATAATTGGAGTTTTTAAGAAATAAACGGTATCAGTTAACTGACACAAACTTTCTCCCAACTTACCGTAGTCAAAATAATATTGTTTTCAATCATTTTATTTATTACTTTTTAGAACAAAACAAAAAAATAATATTCTACCTACGTCAATCGTACAAAAAAATTATTGTCCTAGGCGGGATTCGATCGCGCGACCTTTGAATTACTGGCCGTGATCGCTACCATGGTGCTACCCCGTGCGGCCGTCGCCGCGATGTAGATTGACAACATAAACTTGTTTATTTTTAAACATTTCCCCATAATTATAAAACGCCGAAGTTTTGATAAAAGCGGGTGGTGTCATTTTGTTTGGCATCTTAAGCACTATAAATACTGAAAATTTGATCAAAATCGTTAGAGCCGTTTTTGAGAAATTTGCATTTTTGTCGTTTTTTATGGGTTTTTAGGGGTAAATTACCCTTAAAAATTAAAAATTCCAAAAAATGAAAAAACGCCTGGATATATTAGGGTTTAGTACCTACATACCAAATTTCATGAAAATCGGACCAATAGTGTCCTCTCTGGTCGTGTACACATACTGACAGACTGACAGACAGACACCACTCTAAAAACACTTTTTTGGGTTCAGGGAGCACCAAAACAAAAAATTCCACTAAAAATATTTTTGGGTTCAGGGAGCACCAACACAGATAATTGCACTAAACCATTTTTTGGGGTTCTGGGAGCACCAAAACAGATAATTCAACTGAAAATTCAAATTCGAACATTTTTACGAAAACAATACTTTCTCCATATACTACGTATAGGGTGGAGAAAGTAAAAAGGGTATATTTAACCTTTTCGGGGCTGACTTTGTTTATGCGACTAGAGTAAACTATCCGCACATACTATGGTCGCGTATACACGTTTTATAACTTTAACGGCGACTAATATAATTCTTTTACTGGCATTTACAATCTATTAGCTTTAAAATGAACTATTTTGACTATCAATAGGAGGTACTAGCTAACAGTAGAAATTAGAGAGAGTAAAATCATGTTGCCAGGCCACATATACTAGGTTTTGTCGAAGCCAATTTGAAAAATGAACTAAGAATATATGCTTTATCCAAAAATGAAATTTGATTATAACAAATTGTAGAGAATAAATCATAGAATTGAACTGTATACTTGAAAATGTTAAAATAAACCTTATTTTATAAATATATTTCACTTTGTTTCACTAAATTACAACGAAATTCACCAGACACATTGTCCCATGCTTGAAATAACCTAGTCTGAGCATGAATTAGGATTTAACTATAATTTTACTTTTTTGTGTACTTACAGCTCTCAGTCCTTTATTTTTCTATTTATTCCCTGGTGACGTACGTTTCGCCTTTTCTATTCAGGCATTATCAAACCTACACTTCACTAGTATTTTACTTTGGATAACAATATATTTGACAAAATCATTCAGATGAACCCCCTCCAACTTAAGCTAGGTAGCACACTGGACTGATAAGGAAAATCAGTAGCTTGCAAAAAACGATCGCGGCCACACGTACATCGGCTCGCGTAATTATGAATACAATTTAAATGTCCCTATCGAGTGTTGTATTGTATTATGTGTTACATGTTGTTTGTGAATGTTTTGTATAAGTGTTTCATTTTAAAAACTTGACGCGCATTAACAAATGTAAAGTACTAGTGAAGTGTAGGTTTGATAATGCCTGAATAGAAAAGGCGAAACGTACGTCACCAGGGAATAAATAGAAAAATAAAGGACTGAGAGCTGTAAGTACACAAAAAAGTAAAATTATAGTTAAATCAACCAGTTTAGTAAGGCAATCAGAAATAATTAGGATTTAGACTATGTTAGTCCCGAAAAGGTTAATTAATTACTGTATGTATGTTGAAAATGGGAGAACAAGACTAGTATTTTTAAATAAAAAGAACCTTTAATTAACTAAATGAAAAGGTAACACTTTTACATGTTAAGCGTATGTACATAAATGAATGTCATTGTTTGCTGAACATCTCGGTCAAAGTAAACTGTTTGACATCTGGCCTGGTGCCTACTATCCTAGCTTTGCGGAGGAAACGACAATAGCGCGGGTTAATAGAATCATTATTTTGCGAATCGCAGTACGTTCCCATCTTAATTTTTTTCTGAAATTCTGAAAGCGATTCGAATAATCAGCGATTCGGATAGTTGGAGTTCGGATAATTGGAGTTTTACTGTAGTTAACTTATGAACTATGCCTGGCTAGGACGAAGTCATGTAAATTAAATAAAAAATATGTTAAGATGTTGCAATTGCAATGTGTTACCATGTTTGGCAATGTTTTGAAAGCAAAATTTGTTTAGTCATAGGATTCTCAGATGCAGTTGCATATCTGAGACCCAGCTTAATATTCTACTGTCTTCACATAAATGGCTTCAATTTACATTTTTTTTTTTTTTTTAATGATGACGTATAACGTTACAAGGTCTATTGTGGCAAAACAGAAAGACCAAGTAAAAAAAATTAATGATATGTGAAAATGTAAAAAAACTTACCTAAAATCTAGTTCTAGGACTAAACTTGTGTCAAATTCAATATTACAACAATCCCTCGCTATTCGCGGAGGATAGGTTCCGACAAATTGCCACGAATAGCGAAAACTAAATCTTTATAGGATAAGGTGGGTTATGTTCTTGACACATAGAAAATTTTAAAACATGTAATAATACCTATAATTAATTAAATTACATAAGATACAGGCAGTCCTTGTTTACGCTGTCCGGCTTTACGCGATTTCGCTCTTAGGAGGTAAAATAAGCCCTTGAAACGTTTATTATTTGAGCTGAGTTGTTTGGAGTGTAGACTACAGTTGATAATTTTATAAGTTATTGGAGCGTTGTTTGTCATCTCACTCTCCTCTCAAGGTCAGTGCTCTCATAACGAACGGTACCTTTACCCATCCCTGCTTGCTCGTCCGTTGTCTGGATTTGTCTATTTTTAGAACTTGGTCATGTCAAGGCATCAAACTATCGTTCCCTGTCAGTAGCGAATATTTTGGTTACAAGTGATAAAACGTAGTAAAAACTTAATTTCTTTACAAATATTTTACTCTACTTTTAATTAATTCTTTAAAATTAATTTGACTTGATGTACACTAAATTGATGTCTCCAATTAAATCGCTGTATGCCATTGACCTTCATTTGCACAAGTCCACTTGTATTGACGCAGAGGTGTATTGTAGGGAAATCCCATCTTGTATGTTTTGTTGTATTTGCGAGTGTTTTGCCGATGTGGTATTTATACAATGTTATTAAATTCGTACAGTAGGTACACTGTAATAATTTACGAATTGTACATGTACTATATATTGCTATTTATACAGTATTTTTTTTTTAGCAACTGCGAGTGTCGAGTGGTTACTGTATTGGTACAACTTTCACAGAATATGATTAATTTTATTTCAGTTATAACGTCAGACATTCCGAGCTCTGCGCAGATCTAAGATTAGAAGCTGTCCTTAGTGCAGCCAAATTACTTCCAAGTAAAGCATTAAGAAAGTTCAATACTGCTGCTGATGTTGATGGCTTTGTACCAGACATGACGGGGAATCTTGCTATCACTATGGAAGTGTATCAGATCAAGTTGTCTGTTCAACCAGGAGGTGGAATTTTTGAAGTATCTTTAACTCATCATCTCAAGGAAGACATGTTTAAAATAAGGGTAAGTATATTCAAATACTACTTATTTAATTTACATATTTGTGGAGCAAAGTCACAATTTTATAAAATATATGTATACACATAAGAACACTTGATATTAATTTAATTATATTCAAAAATTATCTTGATATATTCAAAATTATAAAATACATATATCATTTACATATGTAATACATAAAACTAAAAAAGCAGACTTAAATTTTAATAAATAAAAAAAAACATTGGTAAGCAAAAGTGCGTTATATACTTGTGTGAAAATTGAACATTGATAAAAAATAACAGTGTGTATTAAGATACAGTCTAAAACAATATATTAAGGTCACATAACAAACAGTTGTAACATATTTCAAAAATAATTATCAAAAGAACTATATCACATAATAAAAAATAATAACACAAACGTCTATAGTGATTTAGAAATCAAACTCAATATAGATGGCAGCGCTGTTGAGCGACAACGAAGAATTTCAGAGAGGCGTTGTACCGCCCCGATTTGCTTTCAAGATGGCGTAAAGATTGTATAGCTGGCGTTGTGTAGTTTGTGTGTTCATTGGAAAATGAAGGATTGTTTGTAAGAGAGAGTGATAAATTGTGTTCTAATGTGAACATTTAATAACGTATTGAATATATACGCTTAGTAGTCGAAATCCAGCAAATATTTTAGGAGGATTCATTTTATAACGATTTGTGACCATGTGGTAGGAACTGCGCCTCGAAGAACTTCTTGTGAACGCAAGTATCGGTAGAAATAATAAAAACCTAGGTACATATTGAACTTTTTAAACAGTTTTTTGTAAATATCAATAATAATAGAATATAATACCTTTCCAGTCTGCTTTTAAATTCAACTTTTTCATATAGGCCTATTCTAAATTAAATTTGCGTCTCATTTTTCATAAAATCTTAAGTTGTGTGTTGTAGATTATAAAGTTATGTTTTGTAACTCATGTATTTTGAATGAATTTTTCTCTTGTAAATATATTTTGACTATGAGTGAGTAAAGAAGTTTAGTTATTCGTGTTCACGATGTTTTGAATTTCATTGGTTTCCACAATTGTTCATGTAGCGAGTACTTTTGCAGTAACGAAACACACCCCGGAGAATAAAATTAGGATAAAATGTTTTGTGTAAAGTACGAGATGCATGATTATTAGATATGACGCATATGAGACTATTTTGAGGGAAAGGACGCTTGCCACGTATGGTGTAATCTTTTACAATAAATTTTGCACTATGACGTAGGTTGGCGGGATAGTCACAGATGACGTCATATAGCATTGAGACATTATATGTGAAAGATTGACAGATGTTTTAAAGCTAAATGAAGAAAGTTTTTTGAGGTTAAGTGTTAGTTTTTTTATTTGAAAGTAAAGTAGTTTGAACAGAGAGTGTTTATTATTGGAATAAATAAGTGTTAAGCAAAGGATAATTCACATATAATCTTTTTATTAATTTGAACAATTTTTTAATTTTTATTTGGAATTTTCTCGACCCAATTTTTTTTTAAAACAAGTTTATTTACAAATAATATTTTTTTTTATAACGCCTCACGTTATAGAATGTACTAAATTCTGTAACACTTATGGTTTATTGGTATTACATATCACTTTAATTTTTTTAAAGAATGAATCAATGAGTCTCCTAGAGGGGTCCATTGTTTGCTGGGCCTGCTTTGTTGAGGATTCGGCTTCTGATTGGTTGACCCTTCACAGTTCCTATCTGTCCACTTTATTTTAATATTTTTCCCGTAAACTTCGCACTATCGTGTGTAAAAAGCTTATTTATTTTTATAAATCACATTTTTTATTTAATTTTGATGCCAGGTTGGTTTATTAGCAATATTTTTATTAAAATTTATAATTAGTTCTATTCCGCGACTTTAGTATCAAGTGGGTTCTTAACCTGTTATACATACAATACACAGCTGACTGGTTCCATCCATTCTACTAAACTAGTACATTTTTTACTTTCTCCACCCTATACGTAGTATATGGAGAAAGTATTGTTTTCGTCCAAATTTTCGAATTTGAATTTTTAGTGAAATTATCTGTTTTGGTGCTCCCTGAACCCCAAAAAATTGTTTAGTGGAATTATCTGTGGTGGTGCTTCCTGAACTCAAAAATATTTTTAGCGCAATATTTTGTTTTGGTGCTCCCTGGACCCAAAAAGGTGCTTTTTTGGTGATGTCTGTCCGTGTGTATGTGTGGATGTGTACAGAGCTGGAGACTATACCAACGATCCGATTTTGATGAAATTTGGTATGTGGGAGTAGTTTTGGCATATCTCCAGGCGTTTTTTTCATTTTTTCAAATTTTTGATTTTTAAGGGGTTTTACCCCCCAAAAATTGCAAAAAAAAAAACAGAAAAATCTAAATTTCTCAAAAACGGCTCTAACGATTTTGATAAAATTTGGCTTATTTGTAGCCCTCAATGTACCCTACCATATGCAAAAAAACCGTATCTTTCTCGTTTAGGTAATAATAATAATAACAGATT
>JAGFPH010003610.1:106623-126289 GCA_018207615.1 Philaenus spumarius | reverse complement strand
AATTATTATTAATATTAAGTATTACAAGGTGGAGGGTACCTGTCACACTCGTGATTGCAGTAGCATCAGTTTCGTGTTCGTCGTTATTCGTTTGCTACAAGGCCGCCCGCCCTCCTGTTATCCGCGTTTTTTCACTTCTTGCCCCACCACCTCTCTCGTCTCTCAACCCGGTTGACGATCCCGGTTGAGCCGCAACCCGTATAAACCGATCCCGTTTAGTCGGGAGTTGACTTTGTCTGTGTTTCAATTTACTGTATACGCTGGTTTAACCGTTAAATGTATATCAAAACAGTATGCAATAATGTAAATTGTACTCGTAGATGTTAATTACACCTCAAAACCTGATTTGTAATTTTCATGTTCGTTCGGGAGTTGTGAATAGCAAACTGGCAGAAAACAGGATTTCTAGCGTTTATTGGTGCATAGCTAAGCACACCATGTGAAAAAAAGTTTTTACAAAAGTACCCGACAATTTTCCCAAATTTCGCACGATTTCTTTTCTTTTCTATTGTTTTAGAAGAGTCGTAACGTCATCACAGGCACAGCCTTTGAGGGTTTCGATTGGTTGTTGTAGGGTATGGAGGTGATTTTAATTTAATTTGTATAGTATATTTAAAGGGCAATGTATTTATTTATTTTAATTATTAAATTATTTTAAATTTAATTTCCTATAGTTTAGAGATACAGTAGAGTACCTTTATTCCGAACTAATTGCGACCAAACACTGTTCAGTTTAGCGGGAATTTTGAATAGGCGGATTTCATGAATAATATCAACGTATTGACATGTTAAGGCGTAAGTTAAGTGCGGGACAGCTACTAGTGTGTGTTCTATACAGCGTTGATCGGCTCGGAGGAAAGCGAGGAGGAGGTGAACGCTCCAACTGAACTCGTATCACACGCAGACACGGCAAATGCTCTTCACCTTGCTCTAGTGTAGGTTTACATAATCCGGAGTTATTTCTTTCCGTTGCATTATGATTCTGTTTTCTTCAAAAAATGGAAGGAAAGGGATAGGCCGTTTGAACTGTCTGTTTTGTCATCTCGCAGTCTGTCCGTCGCATTATCCTTGAAAAAAGATCGAGCAAATAATTCCTTCGAGATAACGGAAACGAAGTAGAAAAACGGATGAAAGCAACTGGCAGGTGGCAACAACACTATTAGTGCCTAGCTGTTGTATCTTGTATCTCTAATCTTTCCTTCTTTCTGAAGGACCCGGGATCCGTTTCACCGGACGCTTGTTGCGGTAGTTTCCTTCCCGCAAAACGGATGGAAAACGTGAAGGAAACCAAACCAGCTTTCATTCCAATTTGGTTTCAAGCGTTTTCATCAAGCTTAGGCTCTATGTATGTTTCTATTCAACTTATTTGTACATTTTTTCACGAACGTCTTTTTAATTTCTGATTTTATGTTAAAAAAAATCGGTATTTTTCTGAACTCTGTTCAGAGTAGGCGGATTTTCGGAATAGCAGGACTCTACTGTGTTTGTTGGAAGTACCGTAGTTTATAAATATGAAATAATATCTTGTTTTTTCCGTTACTAACTACCAACTGAAATTAATAAATAAAAAAATAAAATAAATGTCTGATCCTTTTGACATCCCCTTCAATGATCGCAAGTTGAGCATTGTTCTCTCACGGGAGCATGGCAAACAATATTATGTAGGCAAGTTGTCATTCAGAACTCAGTTATTGGATGGATTACCCCATTATTTGCCTATCACTGTATAAAATAAAGCACAAGCTATCATTATTAATGATAATATTATGTTTCAGTAAAAGTAGAAAATAAACTACTTCATCTTGGCGCTGGACCCATGTGGTTTCAAGAGCCATCCCATAAACAGGTAATTTGTTGGGAATGGTCAAACTAACTTAAAAAGTATGTAGAAAGGGTTAAGTTAGGTTTATTGAAGTATTTTAGTACCCTAGTACAGTTTCTTTATCGTAACATTTTCTTAAACTTTTTCTCTGCCAAGTTAGTTTTCACGATGTGCTATAATTATAATATAATATATTAATTACCTTGTAGGTCCGTCTTGTGACTTCAAGTGAATTGATTCTTGACCCCATCATCAGATAATACTTATTTCACTCATAGGAGCTCGTCACACACACAACACATACACTAACACAAATATGACCTAGGTTTTTCGCCTTTAAAAACAAAAAAACACAAATAAACATCAACATGTCTGACACCGTAGTGCACCTAGTCACGTCTGTCGGAGTACTGCCGGCAAGAGCTAACAGACCAGCTGATAACAACCTCTGTTGGGCACTTTTAACCCTTTCCACTCCAATTACTGGGGACCTAGTGTTGCTATCAGCTCCATTTAATTTTGAGTAAATATTGCACTGTAACTTGTTTACTCCAAAAAAAAGTATTTCTGTCAGTTCTAAAAGGCTGATTTTTTTTGGAGTTTCTTCTATGACTAAAGTATAGATTGGTATGAAATAAAACATATATTTTTATTTTTTAAGTATATTTTTTTAATTTTTATTTATGTAAAAAAATAGAAAATTGTAACAAAAAACCAGAAAAACCAAGAATTTTGGACAAATTTTCAATGGGAGACCTATATTAGTTGCTTGATTTTTGTTGTCTATATCATTACAAACAAAATTAAGTGGTTTACACATATTTTAGACACAATAATACATTATAAAAAAATTATAATTGAAAAACAAGTTTTTCGTCCAATATTAGTTTTTACGAAAAAAATTTGTTTGGATACCAACTTGTACAAAATTGCCTCAACTATTTATTTTATTGCTTAGCAACAGCATTATTTAGGTCAAAACTAATAAGTAAAGCTTTTTTCTAAACTTATTGGTAATATTGGAATTATTCAGGTTCGAAACAAAAGTTCCGTCGCCACTCCCGCCATTTTGTAACTGGCGTCGTCTTCGTTCATTTTATTTCGCAACAATCATTATTGTAAAAAGAACAATATTAAAAAATAAACTGTAAAATTACACACGATAACCTAGGTAACAAAACTAAGTAACGCTGAAAACACTGCGTGTAAGTAGGAACCAAACAACGGCGAGAGCCGACAGCAGTTTACAGAGCGGCCAAAGACGGCAAACATTACATTTTATAAGATTTATTTACTACAGAAACTGAACTCAAATGGTTTTAAAAACATTCCTCAGATAGCAGCACATCTCAAACTTTAATAAAAGTGGTCGTCAAAGTAACTAAGTCCGTTCAAATGCAATCAAAGAACGTTGTCATAGCGAGTTTGGGGCTCGCCTGACATTGGAGTTCGTGCTGATTAGTAGGGTGCAGGGCTGCCCCGACACTCGAGTGGAAAGGGTTAAATGATTTAAAGCTGTGTCATATAAACGATGCGATAGGAAGGAGAGATGATCGTTTAAGATGTTATCTGGATCGTTTTTGAAGGCTCTGTAGATCTCGAATTCCTCATTCACGTTCATTAATCTGCCTTTTTTGCAAACGTGTATTGCTTCTACACTGGATTTAAAATCACCTGGTCCGTGTTTGCTTTCAGCAAGGTGACGCGCGTAGTTCGACTTGGTGATGTTGGTTTTGTTGCAGGAAAGGTGTTCTTTGAAACATTCCGTTCCTGTTGTGTTGGCATACCTTAGCGTTCTGTTCTTATTTATTTATGTATTACAGAAAAAAGACATACATTGTGCATAGGCTACATCCAATATAAATTAACATTAAAAATACACAAACACAATACAATTTACTCAAATATAAGAAATCCTAACTTTTAAAGTGGGGAACGAGGAATACAATTTAAAATGCAATTCAAAACTAAATTATACAATAATTGATAAAAGTATAATATTCATAATTTAAATAGAATAATTAATAAACAAAAAATATTACAACATATAACAATTTTATACCAATCAAATTTTGAACAGTTAAAAACATATCCTATACTCTAATACGAGCAATGTCTGTTTGTTTGTTTGTGTGTTTGTACGAGCAATCTCGAGATCCAGCGGAAGGATTTTGCTGAAACTTTGGGATTAGAGGCTTTTGGGACTAAAAAATCGATTGGTGAAAACCATTACCTCAGGAAAACTCGTATTTTTCTGAAAAACTCATTTGAAAATTGAAAATTTTTAACATTGGGGTTATGTAATTTAAAATCAATAGGATACATATGACAAACATCAGCTGTTTCCTATAATATTTCCATCAGCTGTCTCCTATAATTTTTTTTTTTTTTTTTTTTCTTAAAGGTTAGAATTGTTTTAAGCATGAAATCAGCTGACCCGTGCTAATATTTCGCGAGTTATGAGTAGGCCTACAAAACAGTACTTACCTGATTTGTATTTACATACATTTTCCTATAAAAAAAAACACAATTAACAAAAATACCGAGTAATGCTCGGTCGCCCAGGTACTAACAAATAATTTAAAGTAATCATAGAATAATGTTTCTAATTTAAAATTGGAGAACACAGCCATAATTTCAAGGCCGGCTACAGTACACAGAACTCCTCCACACAGTAGAAAGATCTAGACAAAAGTAGCTGTCTAAGGCTTTTTTTAAAAGGTAAAATACCCTGCAAATTTATAATGCTCTGTGTCAGCTTATTTATCAGTCTAGTAACAGCTTTGGTAGGTAGTTTGCTGTATAGATTTAGTGCGTGCTGTCTAGCATGATAATTTTTAGCTTGTCTGGTACTATAACTGTGTATATCTTTAATAAAGTAGAGCATGGGTGGATCCAGCCGGTTTTCAAGAAGGGGGCTGTCTTCTATCCGGAGGGGGGGGGGGGGTAATAGAATAATTTTGTTGGAATACAGTGCTTGAAAACGTCTTTTAAGACTATTTCACGAGCACCCATTTTGAATAGAAATTAAGGATAATATGCTTTTCCCAAAAATGGAATTTCATTGTAACAAATTGTAGAGAATAAATCATAAAATTGAACTGTATACTTGAAAATTTTAAATAGCCTTATTAGAACAACTAAAAAAAATCTGACAAACTTAAAGGATACAGTTCCAGCCAGACGGGAAAAGGTAACAACGGCTTAACGTGCCTAGGGCGTTGAAAATGTACATATTTCACGAAAATACCCGAATAGCCTCGGAACACTAAACCAGGTTTTCCTTATATCAAACGAAAATATAGAACTTGCACTTCAAATAGATATAAAAACCATTATACAAATATATTGATTTTTAATAGATACAACGATTGCAAAATGTGCTTTCTCATTGGTTAAAAACTGTCCAATTGCAAGGGTTTACAGAAAACTTCTTATCTAAGAAACTATAAGTTTGACGAAAGATTGGAAGATCGTGATAGAAAGTTCAAATCTTGACGAATCCAAAGGTGTCCTTATCTTCTTATAAAAACAAGTCTGTTTAACAGTTATGTGCCTTTAAAAAGTGACGAGTTTGAGTCATTTGCTTGTG
Organism: Philaenus spumarius; assembly: GCA_018207615.1. Taxonomy (NCBI): domain Eukaryota; kingdom Metazoa; phylum Arthropoda; class Insecta; order Hemiptera; family Aphrophoridae; genus Philaenus; species Philaenus spumarius. Next base: position 120,875 of record JAGFPH010003610.1, on the reverse strand, counting down.
CTTTCTCGCGCGGCATCAGTTGATTTAGACTACAATATTACAACGATGATTATAATGTTAATATACGTTTTGGAAGAAATTTTTAAATACAAAAATTAAAGTTTAAAACATTTCCTTTACAATGGTTTTTGTTTTATTGAGACTGGTTAATATTTGGTGGGTGAAATATGTGATACAAGTTATGTTGTCTGAGACTATGCAATAAACAAAACAAAAATATAATAACCAAAGGGGGGCTGCAGCCCCCACAGCCCCCCCTGGATCTGCCAATGAAGTAGAGTATCACCTCAAGTTTATATATACTAGGAAGTGTAAGAACTCCAAGATCTTTAAAAACAACCCTACATGACTCACCTTTTTTAAGACCTGCCTTAAGCCTTATAGCTTTTTTTGCTAGAAAAAAACCCTTTGGACATTCTGAACTGATGAATTTCCCCAAAAAAGAGTTCCACAGTTCAGATATGGATATACAAGACCATAGTAAGCTGTTAATAAAATAGTAGGATTGCAGTATAATTTAAAATTTTTAAGTTTAAATATTCCTTTACTAATTTTTGCACAAATATATGCTACTAGCTGACCCGTACGGCGTTGCCCTTTTTTGGTTGGTATTTTCAGTCTTTTTATCTTAATTGTATTCTTTTTAAGTGTTCAGTCAGTCAGTGGTATTTGGCTTTTATATATATAGATCTTAAATAATAAAACACTATTGTCATAATAATAAAAGATCTGAAATTATGATTTTTAGTAACTTTCATGCCCCCACACCCCTCTAAAATTTTGAATTTTTTGAAACCCTTTCTTAGCGAGCGCCTATGGCCCTAGAGGAAGCTACATACCAAATTTCATTCTAATCCGTTCGTTAGTTTTAAAGAAATCGTTTTTTAATAACTTTGATCCCCCCAAATCCCCCTAAAATTTTGAATTTTTCGAAACCCTTTCTGAGCGAGCGCCTATGGCCCTAGAGGAAGCTACATACCAAATTTCATTCCAATCTATTCGGTAATTTTGGAGAAATCGTCATTTAGTAATTTTTACCCCCCAAACCCCCCTAAAATTTCCAATTTTTTCAAACCCTTTTTTAATGAACACCTATGGCCCTAGAGGAAGCTACATACCAAATTTCCTTCCAATCCGTTCGGTTGTTTTGAAGAAATCGTGATTTAATAACTTTGATCCCCCCAAAACCCCCCTAAAATTTCGAATTTTTTCAAACCCTTTCTAAGTGAGCACCTATGTTCCTAGAGGAAGCTACATACCAAATTTCATTTCAATCCGTTTGGTGGTTTTCGAGAAATCGTGATGAGTGAGTCAGTGAGTGAGTGAGTGGTATTTCGCATTTAAATATATAGATGTGATCAACCCAAGTCTACTTATTGTCAATACAAAAGCCTAAAAACTTTGCACTTTTGACATCTTAAAGTACACTGACTTCCAACATAACACTTAGTGTCTGATTTGGACTTTGTTTTAAAACATTATGTTTGTCTTTTACGTACATTTGTTTGTAGCTGTCCATAAGTTGCCAGAGCAGGGTATTATACCAGCTCTTATATTTTACAGTTTATACAACTTATACGATGCAAAATGGAGCTGCAAATATTAGGCTGTATGCCGCAAAGATAGAATAACAATTAAAGTAAAACTTTACAGTAAATCTATTCTGCAAGTGAATCAGATGTAGTAGATGTTATACGTTTGTCTCTTTTTGTTTTCAAATACTGGACATTTAGCAACTCTAACCACAAAGTAAAATAAAGATAAAGTAAAACTTAACAATTTTATTTTCTGATGACAAAGTTTTCTATAGTTAAAAATCTGTAATGGATTTTACCCACCATGTAAATTAAAAAGACACAGTACTGTGAACGATATTAAATTGTATTAGATATATTTTTAAATTATATACGATGTTTCGCGAAGAATGTTAACACTTCGCTTCTTCAGGTGTAAAAAACTAAGTCCTTCAATGATAGTGGAGGCCTAAGCCTCTCAGAGCCCCTAACACTGGTTAACTGAGATCTTCAGTTGAAGGTTATTCCGTGGAAAAACTCCCACCACATTCAAGTTATCAATTTAGGCCTGTCAAAAGTCCATTTACTTAATTTCGAATTAAGATTAAATACACCGCAGTAATGGTTGAACTATGCTGAGCCATACAGTTTCTTCTTAAAGGCATAATACCGCTGTCTCTTTAAATACCCTATTATTCTCTTTAAATAAAATAGACCCCTTGTCCCAACAAATAGCATGGTTGTTAGCTATAACATATTCAGTAATCTTCGAGCGATTAACATCTCCAGCAGAAATGCATTTCTTATACTCTGAAACTTGTTTTTTAAAAGGACGTGATGTTTGTCCCACATACGACACTCCACACTGGCACGGTAAATTGTAAACAATATCTTTACTATCCAAATATTATTTTTTGGTTTCACTTTACTCGCACAACTTTTAATCATTTTAGAATTTTTAAACACTGTCCTAATTGAGAATTTCACATTAATTCGTCTGATATTTTCCGAAATACCTTTTACGTATGGAATCTGCACAGTGGCTTTTGGTTTTCCATAGTTGTTTTAGGCTTATTGCTGTTCACTTAGTTAACCAGTGTTAGGCGCTCTGATAGGCTTAGGCGTCTGCCACCATTGTGTTAAAATTCTTCACAATACGTGCATAATTAAAAATATCATCCACAGTACTGTGTGTAGTGTTTGTGTTGTGTATGTTATTATTTATGACGTGAAATACATTTTCTAATATTGTTTTAAATTTTGACTGTGGTACCTGGAGAACGTCTTTGTAATCTACAAAGTGGGTGAAATCCATTATAAATTTTTAACTATCATACACTACATCTATAATGTCTTTCAAGATAAAAAAAGTTTTCTAAAATGTATAAGTAATTAATAGATTTGAATGGTGAATTAATCTGTTGATAGATCGCACTGGTGACTCAATTAGGGGACATCCTCAAAGCAGACAGTGAGGAGGGTATAATATCCCGAACGAGGCAGTTTCTTACAGACCTCGGTGTTGTTCCGAATATTTGCGCAAAAGATATTTTAAAGGGGATGAAAGAATCTTACCTGGATCCAATTAATTTCTTACTGGAAATGCACGCAGCTGTTGCCAAACGTCAGAAAAAAAGTAAATATGATAAACATTTTCACAAACATTGCTCGTAATTGTGATCTCTTTAGCAGGCTCCGTTTTTCCAAATGGCAGTAACCAATATTTTTAAATTAGAAATTTGTATGTATTGCTTGTGGATGTTTAGTCTTTACATGTTGTTTATTCATTCAAAGTTGTATATTGGTTGTGTTTTGGTTATTCTTAGACTTGTATTTACTGTATTATTGCCATCTAGAGTTCTCTTTCATTGCATTGTGTGACTCCGTTGTTTATTGAATTATTTACAGTTATTACGTAGGATTTGATTGTTGATATTTTATTGTGTTTCTTTTTGAATTATCTTGACGTACCTCGGGCAAAATGTATTTTTTATCAAAAATATTAAATGAAATGAATCTTATATTCCATCCAATACATACAAAAAATTTAAATTAATTGTTAAGCCAGAAAGGCAGAATTACCTGACCAACTTGTAATTCGCTACCACCGTTGTAACATATTTTAGTATGCATAGACTAGCGTCACATATATGCGACGGCCGGTTTCTATCCACAGACTGTTGCCGCAAAAGTGCGACGCCTGGTCTAATTGAAAAAGACTGACGTCGCGTATTTGTGGCAGTATTATTTTATTTAACAGCTGATTTTGAAATACTAGTATATTTTAAAGACCTGATTTATTGGTACCAGTATGTAGGAAGGTCTGCTGCTCATATGTCATTGGTCAGCAACTTTCACGTTTTTTAAAGCTGGAAATTTCATAGTGCGGATTCCGCTAAATGATTTTTTACATGGGAACGTGAAGAAGTGAAGTTCTTGGTGAAATTACCCCCCTTTCTCGCGTAACTGCTCCTGGGAATGTTGTTTTTCCGCCTTTGAATGCAACGATGTCAAAAATGGTGAAAACAGTAAAAAAAACAAAAACTATATTAACTCATTTGAACAAAATCGTATGCATGGTCTGTGTGTTTGTCCCAGTCTATGTATATTGTTTAATAGTGTTACGATTGTCTATGGAGATGAACCGAGCGATGCATATATGCGAATTGTTAAACCGTTGCAATAGCTAGTGAACAAGTAGAAAACATAAAATGAGTATAAATGATTTTTGGAATATTACCCTTCTAATTTTTGTCCTTTAACAGTACCTGGCTTGTAGTAAATTAATAATTTTGTAAGTTCTTATGTTATTGGTCCAATCTTTGTGTATTTTCATATTTTTGCTACCATTTCTTTCTTATTACAGAAGATGGAGACAAAACATTCTCTTCTAATGAAAGGCTTCTACTAACAGCTGTCTGTACATTACACTTACCATTCCTGTTGAGCTTGCTGCATATAATGCTACCATTGCCCAAGTCTAACAGTAAGTAGTACTTAAAAACTCATTTTTGAGTACAGTAAAACTCCAATTATCTGAATGATTATCCGAATTTCAGAAAAAAATTAATAAAACGGGAACGTACTGCGATTCACAAAATAATGATTCTGTCTACACGTACTATCGTCCTTCCCTCCGCGAAGCTAGTGTAGGCGCCACGTGTTAAACGGATTAATACAGTCAAACAGTTTACTTTGACCGAGATGTTCAGCAAGCAATGTCATTCATTTATGTACATACACTTAACATGTAAAAGTGTTACCTTTTCATTTAGTTAAATAAAGGCTATTTTATTTAAAAATTCAGCAGTTTTGTTCTCCCATTTTCTAAATACATACAGTAATTAATTAGCCTTTTTGGGACTAACAGTCTAAATCCTAATTCATGCTCAGACTAGGTTGTTTCAAGCATGGGACAATGCGTCTGGCTTTGTATGCCTAGCACTAGCGAGAGGTTTGTTTTACTCGTAGTAATTTAGTGAAACAAAGTGAATTATATTTATAAAAAAGGGTTCTTTTAACATTTTCAAGTATACAGTTCAATTCTATGATTTATTCTCTACAATTTGTTATAATCAAATTTGATTTTTGGATAAAGCGTCTAATTCATTTTTCAAAATAGGCTTCGACAAAACCTAGTAAACACGGTCTGACAACATGACTCTCTCTATTTTCTACTGTTAGCTAGTACCTCTTTTTCGATAGATGAAATAGTTCATTTTAAAGCTAATAGATTGTAGCAAATGCCAGTAAAAGAATTATATTAGTCGCGTTAACGCGGTGATACTACTCAAAAGTTAAAGTTATAAAACGTGTACATGCGACCGTAGTATGTTCGGATAATTTACTCCATTCGCGTAAACGCGAAGCCAGTCCCGAAAAGGTTAAAATAGATATTTTTTTCTGAAAAAATCCAACTATCCGAATTTTTGATTACCCAAAAGGGGTCCGATCCCAATTGATTCGGATAACTGGAGTTCTACTGTATAAGTATCCGACAACATTTTTAACAGATATATATTTTAATGTACTTACTCAGTCAGTCTCTTATTTTTAAGTTATAATACACCTATATCAATATAATATACAAGGGTAAGTCAATAAATGAAGTGAAATTGAAAAAATCTATACATATATATTGTACTTACATAAATAATAGTAGCATTACATTTCAACATAACCCCCTCCTACTTCTATGCACTTAGTCCATCTTTTAACAGCATTTAAATTCTATCCTGGAAGAAGTTCTTTGGTCTCGTGTTCAGATAATTTTGCACCGCTTCAATGGCCTCTTCATCAGAACGATAATGGTTCCCTCGCAACTGTTCTTTAAATGGGCCAAAAGATGAAAATCGCTTAGAGCCAGGTCCGGACTGAATGGAGGGTGGTGCAACCGAGTTTTTGAAGCACTCCTGTGATTTTGGCCGTATGGGGTTGAGAGTTATGCTGAAGCGAAATCACGCCTTTTGAAAGTTTACCAAGTCTTTTGGATTTGTTTTTTGGTTTCAATAAACGCAGCAGCTCACAGTAGCTGTCACTATTTAGTGTTTAACCTTTAAGTTTGAAGTCAACCAAAACATCGTAACCTATCCTGCAGACATCTGAGTTTTGAATTTTTTTGCTGTGTTAGACGAAGGATGTTTCCATACCAAACTTTGTTGCTTAAACTCTGGTTCAAAATGATGGACCCATGACTCATCAACGGTTATTATTTGGTTAAGAAATGAGTCTCCTTCTTCTTCATGTTTTCAGCAGTACCTAGATAATTTCTAGAAATACAAAATTAAGCGTGAATGAATTTTAATCAACCGAACCAATTTTTCAATAGTATTTATTTAAGGCTAAACATCCCTGAAAAAGTTGTGTTTTTGGCCCGATAGATGGCAGCACCTCTGTGGCAAATTTGTACTACGAATAATTTCCGTAATTATTAACCGATTTTTGTTTTGTAAGTTATTTTGTAAATGATATGAATAAAACATTCACGCTATTGTGATGTTTTTTTTTTTAATTTATTTATAAAAAAGTTTTATACAGATTTTTTTTTTGCTGTAATATTTTGTTTAAATCGCAGGTAGTCATTTTGTAAATACAAATTTTAAAAGAATTTTGCCATTTTCAGATATTAACTCGGTCAAATGGTCGTATCGGAATCGTTTTTTAAAGATATTATCATTATTTCTCTCACGCTCCGATCCCCTCCTCCCGCCGCGTAGCGCACCATCCCCCTCCCCCCAGCACAGCCCAGCCAGCCGCTCTGCCCGGCCCTGCAACTGTAGCGTTCGTCAACTCACTCACTACTCGCATTCATACTCTGGCCGGACACACTTACTAGACTAGACTACTGATTACGACAGGTGTTTGTTATCTGTTAAAAAGTATTTTCTGTAAGTCGAAAAGAGACATCTAGAATAAATATAGAAAAATATATAGTAGTTCAAATTAAAGGATTTATGAAAGTAGGCCTAATACCATTTATTTAAAGTAAGCCTGAAGTGTAAAAAATAAAATATTATATAATTCAATATGTTGCATGTCAATGTGAAAAGTTCTACTTTAATAATATGTTTAACATTTTTAGCAAATTTTGATATTTGTTCTTTGTTCAGTGAGTATCAACAGCTATCCTCCGGAAATGTTTTTTTCTGTGAACTTAGCAGCACTGCAATAAATATGAAACAACTGATCTAGTGATTGAAGTTGCTACAGAAGATAGCTGAAAGACTTCTCTAACTATTAATGCCATAATTTAAGATAATATATTGTCTTTTCATTTGTAATTTGCCTTTAAACTTAAGTAATATGTGATGTGACACCCGTTACATTTTGTTTACAAAATTTAGTATTACAAAATGAACAAACACCTTAGGAAAATACTTTTACTGTAAAAGTAAGAGGTTTTGTTTCCCTAATGTTTTGGTATTATTATTTTAATTTTAGTTTTATAATTTAATGAGTAATTCGCGTAACGGGTGTTACATAATTTAATGTATCGGGTGTTAATTCAACACAACTCGCAACCATTCAGTGTTTAGTATATTTATATTCATTTTAAGTAGAATTTAAATACATAGCCCTATTGAGAGTTTATTAATTTTGGTAGCAACACTTAAAAAGTTAAGAATGATATGTTATTTTAAATAAAATTGAACACGATAACACCTTCAAATTTCATACTGCGAATTTCCTATTTGTAATTCCAGAATCTATCTTTTAACATATTTACTGGGCAATGAATGTTAGGCGTATCAAATGATTTTATTTATCTTTAAAGTTTTAATTCTATTACTATTACACCTCATAAATTTTTTTCTCTCGATAAAATGATGAGTGACGTTGTAAAGTGTCAGCAGCATTTGCTAAAAGCCAGAGAGTGAGATCAAAAAAGAAGAGAAGAGAACAATACACTAAAAGAAGAACAACTTGAAAAGATCCAAAGCAGAGCAAAAAAATGTAAGGAGAAAAATAAGAAGCGCAATTATCATCAATATATCAGATTTCGCTGGGATATTAAATATCATATTCTGAGAGATGACAAATTTAAGAATATTTTTGGCAAATTACAACAACCTATAGTAGCCCAAAGGACATTTTACAATTCTTTACGAGTTTCCACTAGCAGTTGATATTTTTGAAAAATGAATGAGCTTATGAAGTTCCAAATTGTTAATTCTAGAATTTGATTTAGCGATTATTTTGTTTTTATTGAAAGCTTAGGCCTATTCTATTAATTCTTGATAGGGGCATATATAAGACTGATCTTTAGTAAGTCAAATTCATAATAGGCCCTAAGGCATGGTATAAAAAGTACTGAACTATATCCATATAATGTATTAAGTATATATATTTGTTAAATATAAGTTTTTTTTTATGAAATATGAGTTTTTATTTCTTATAGTGATCAAAGAAACCTCAATTATTCTTCTTGTTGTTATTTGACACCTTATTATTATATAATATATGTTAAAAATCTTAATTTTAGCAACAGCGTAACACCCGTTACATTTTAATGTAACACCCGTTACACAAGATTTAATTTTAGGCCTATGTTTAAAAAAAATTTAATGCCAATATCAATTTGAATTACAGTTCCATTACATACATTTACTGTGGAATAACTCATATTTTTTTTCAAAATTTTACAGTTTTAAAATTCACAGAGTTTTAAGAACATTTATATGAAATTCAACTTCACTATCCATTTTCAGTAACACCCGTTACACTCCTTTTTTCTATATTTTAGGATAACTAAGATATAGTTAGCCTTCGTTGAAAGCCGAAGTTGCTTTTTAGATTTTGTTGTTCCTCGGCGATCCATTGAGAAAACAAATGTTAAACGAAATAACGTTCTCAATAACAATCATTACAAGACGACGCAATAGTACAACAAATAAGAATCGAGGGAGAGCACATAGATGGAAACTCGGGAAACCGTCATGCAACTGTATACCAAGGTCTCTAGATAGGAAAGGTTACCTCATAGTCATGTAAACAAACTCAAACCCCTCGACCCGTTCCCTGTCCAGTGACGTCATTATAGTATAAAAACACCGCGCTACCATGAAAGATGTATGTTTCGTCGTACAAATCAACTCATTTTTTTAAAAATAGATGTATTAAACTATTTTTGGGGTTGCAGTTTTTTAAAATGATACTTAATTTACACATTTCAACATTTGTAATTGTAAGAATATATCTTAACCTTTTCAAAAACATTATGTTTATGTCATTAATTTGCAATTTACAATAATAACAAAAGTATAATCATACAAATTTTAATTTATATTTTTACTGACTAAAATTTAAAATAAAAAGCTATCTTGGTAATACATTTTAAATCATATAACTAAAAAGCAGTCATTAAAATTGTATTTAATATTTTTTTCAGAATAAAAAAGAAAAAATGCAATCACGATAATACATTTTAATCTATATAATAAAAATTAAATGCTATTCGTTGGTAAGCATCACTTGAGAACGGCTGGACCGATTTTGCTATTTTTTGTTTTAAAATGTTCGTAATAGTCCGAATTAGGTTTTTATGAAAAGACATTTTTGTGTGGGGTAACGTAAATACAGTGTGGGGTAACGTTTTAACTTATTTTTTTAAACTAAATGTAACAAATAAAAACTAATGTTTAACTTTAATTTTCTTTCAATTCGTGTGTTCTGTCCGGACGAGCCGAAGTCTCGAAAAAGTGTTGAAATGGGGTTGCTACCCCTATAAAATAAATACAAATTAAACTACCTTCCTACAAGCTGTAAACTTAAAATTATGTAATATTAAGGTATTTTTAAGAGAATACAAAACTATTTGCAATTTGATTATTAAGTCAGTGGGATAACTACCCTTAAAATTAAATTAAGCAATAGGGAAGCATTGCGGGTCGACTAGTTTGTAATAATAAATAAAAATACGATCTAACAAATTTTAATTTATATTTTTTTAAATACTAAAATTAGAAATATTTAGCATGGTAACTACTTATTTGCTAATTTTGCTTGTTTTGCTTTTGCATAATAATATTTGCAAGTTTCAACCGCACAAATGGAACCACCTTTAGGTTTATTTATTGATTTTCTATCCATTGTAGGCCTAAATAATATATTTCTTCTACCTACACTTCTAAAACACTTTATATACACTAATTTAAAAAAAGTTTAAGTTTAGACAAAAAACACAAGCCGTCAAACATTCACAAATAATGAGTAACGCGTATAAACGTAAACGACAGAGCTTTGATCACTGTCTAGGTATACTAATAACTACGTCACAGCCCCCACTCCACTTTTTTTGATATTTCCCGAATGAGGTAACCTTCCTATCTAGAGACCTTGACTGTATACAAGCAACATCTGAGACGCGTGGTGGGGGTAGAGGTGGCGCGAGTGAGTCACAGCGGCACTGCACCTGCTTCGTGTCACTCTCGCGTTTGTTCTCATTACTGTAAATGTATAAACAACGATACCGACTAAACCAGCTAGGCGATTTTAAAAATTAAAAGTGTAAAATTAATTAAAAATTATTGTTTTCAAAATGACTACCTGCGATTTGCATTTTTCATTTTGTAACACAATTATTTTATTATTATTTTTTAAACCAGCAACTTAATTAAAATTTAGCTTCATTGGCGTGAATTATAATCTTATTCCGTTCACATATCAGTTTTGCAAATGACCATCGGACGAAAATTCCACCAATAAACACCAATACAAAATGGCTCCATTTTGGTGCTGCGCCGTGGTGGCAGAATTTGGAACTAATCCTGGGATGTTTAGCCTTAAAGCAATCTTTTTGCTTAAAAAAGTTATTTAAAATAATTCGATCCTACAGCTGAACCTTTGACGTCAGTTGAGCGAATTTTAAAATTTAAGTGTATATGTTTTAGGATTATCCCCAACTATTTGGGAAATTGATCTACTCACGATAGCTATTCATGTACTAAATATGTTAGAATTTGTTTGCATCTCAGCTTTTGGGCCCGGTTCAGAAGTTGTTTCGTTTTTTGATAGTTTGCACTTTGACCTTGCGGCCGGCTACTATGCACTTCTTCACTTCACTCGCACCTGTCAGACTCGCTTCATGAGTTTGCATCTCGTCGGCCTACGTGGATTTTATGATATTTTTTGTTTTTATCGATTTTTGGAGGAAGCAAGCGAGCTATAAGGCCGTGTATAAAAGCAATGTGTGCAGAATAATATCCTACATTTATTTTTGTAGAAAAAACCCTAAAAACGTTCCATTCTAGTACGGAAAATCTAAAAAAATAGACACTTCCGGTCAAAAACCGTGCTTCCGGTTGTTGGATTTTTTTGGCTAACGAACTCGTCCAAGCAACTTAGGCAACCATCGTGTGTACCGAATATGTACATATATACAGGGTGTATCAGGAAGAAACGGAAAGAATTGCAGGACGTGTTCTACTGGTGAAAATAATGAAAAAAGTTCATATAAACATAGGTCCGCAAACGCTTCGTTTTCCAGATATCCGCCATTTTGTTTTTTGTACAAAATAATTCATATCTAGAGAACGGTTTGACTGATTGAGTTCAAACTTGGCATGAAGTTTAAGCTGTCAATGATATACCTCAAAACAAATAAACGATTAAATCCAATCATGCGTTTCAAAATGGCGGCTGTTTGAAAATTTCAAGCCTAATTTACTCCAAAACCGTACATTTTAACGAAAATTGTCAAGACATCTTTTTTGTAGCCCTTTTGATTTCCTATCGGATAGTGTAACTGTCAAAACAATCAGATGAAGGATAGCAGTTAAGTTATGTGTACTAATTGGTTTGTTCAACCCGGCATCCTATACCAACACAGTAAATACTACAACATTGTATGGACATTTGTTGTCATTACCTTTTAACTCAGCTATTATCCTTCATCCGATTGTTTTGATAGTTAGACCATCCGATAGGGAATCAAAAGGGCTACAAAAAAGGTGTCTTGACATTTTTCGTTAAAATGTACCGTTTTGGAGTAATTTAGGTTTGCAATTTTCAAACCGCCGCCATTTTGAAACGCATGATTGGATTTAATCGTTTATTTTTCTTGAAGTATATCACTGTTAGGTTAAACTTCATGCCAAGTTTGAACTCAATCAGTCAAACCGTTCTCTGGATATGAATTATTTTGTACAAAAAACAAAATGGCGGATATCTGGAAAACGAAGCGTTTGCGGACCTATGTTTATAGGAACTTTTTTCATTATTTTCACCAGTAGAACACGTCCTGCAATTCTTTCCGTTTCTTCCTGATACTCCCTGTATATATATAAATACACATACGCAATGCACTGTGTATTGGAAAATACTCCCAATATGTGGGTTGGCGTGCAAAGGATGCAATGCACTGTACGTCGGCCACTTCTCATAGTGTTCAGTGTCAAACTGACATGTGCGTCCTTAGTAGTTACATATACAATTTTTAATGGCACCACCATTTGTTCTGGGAACCATGATTGGTGTTCATTTACTACTTCTGACTTTGGTTCTCACCATAAGGGTCACTACAATAGCTCATCTTTCCTACGGAAATTCGCTAATAATTTTAATTTGATAAATAATATCCAATATTCAGTAAATAAAAAAAGTTGTATTTAGGAGCTTAAAGTTTCATTTCCATTTTCTGATCGAGTATTCTTACCTGATGGAAAATACTGCGTTGTCCTGCTGCCGAAGTGTCCTAATTCAGCGCACTGGGGGTGGCAGCTGTTGTCCCGATTCAGCAGTGAACGGGTTAGATCCACAAATAATATGATTTAAAGTCATAGCAAACGAATCCTTCCATAATCTACTTCTGCAGACTTACATGCTGTAGGAATGCAAATAATTTAGATTTTTTTTTGAACATATAGGGATTCAGAAGTGAACTGTTTTTTTAAAAAACCTGTGTTTGCATTTGTAGAAGACGTAACCACCAAAGCAACGTGTTTGGACGAAGAGATACAGTACTGTTGTCCTTATCTGGAACCTCTGCTTTGTCGAGGCACTGATTGGTTCGATCAGCAGATCAAGCAACAGTTGAAGCGTGCGTTGCTCGTATTGAACGGTATTCCTTTGGACTACGACAGCAGCATGAGTGGTGACGAACAAACCGAAGTGACGCATGATAAAAGATTTTCCATAATGTTAAACGTTAGTATCTGACTCAGTGAAGTAAGTTTTAGAATTATATCTACAAACTGTCGTTATATCGGAGCATATTTTAAGCTATAAACTAGTGCCGCCTAGTGGAGGACTTAGGGCCGCCTAGTGACAGATATTAGTGCCGTTGCAGGGTGCAGAAAAGTGAAATTGCATTGTGGTTTTCTTTTTTTCCCCAAAGACTCTATTGTTTAACTTTGACATTTGGTGTGAATTAAGAAAGTGTTTTGTTACTATAATAAGCCGAATTTTTGAAGAAAATAAGAGCTATACACTTGTCCCAACTTGAAAAACGGTTGGCCGGAGGAGGGTAGGACTTCGTTTCTACACATTTCAGACCATTTGGAGGCGATACCCAAAATTCATTAATTTATGTTTTATTCCCGGATTGTTAAGTGGTAGTAAATATGCTTCAAAATTGTTGACTTTTTGGTGAAAGGATCGTAGCAGGAATCTTCAGATACACGTGTTTTGTTTGTTTTTAGATCCGATTCAAAATTGCACAGTTGTACAGTTTAGTCGTTTTCGGGATTTGAGGATTCTATATGCCCGAGTACAATTTGTGAGCTATACAATTCGAAAGGCATATAAATTTACTATAATCCTGAGCAAACTTATTTTAGGTACAGTTATTGAAACAAGGAACTAAATGCGTAGGAAACACCCGATAAGATTTCTTTCATTATCCACGGAAGTTAATCGCGCAATATCTCCCACTCATAAGTCCGTGTACAATATTTGAGTTATATCATTTGAAATTCAATTAAATTTACTATAATCCTGTGTAAAGGTATTTTAGGTACAGTTCCCTTGACAAGGAACAAAATTCATAGGAGACTCCCGATCAAATGATTTCTTTCATTTTCCATGTAAGATAACTGAGCAATTTCTACCACTCATGAGCCCAAGTACAATTTCTGAGTTAAATCATTCGAAATGCAATTAAATTATTTACTATAATCCTGTGCAAAGGAAATTTAGGTACCGTTCCCGGAACAAGGAACAAAATTCATAGGAAATTCCCGATAAATTAATTTTGTTCATTATACATGTAAGATAATTGTGCAATTTCTACCACTCATAAGC